>JASCZW010005471.1:0-289158 GCA_034211315.2 Aedes japonicus | reverse complement strand
CAAACTTCTCATGATGTATTATCATGTCAATACTGGCCTGTCTGATAAGATAAAGTGATCAATTTCTCCTGAGAACATCCCTCGTATATTGATATGTTTTTCTGTAGCGTGATGTAGGGAAACCAATAGGAACGCGATTTATTAACACGCTCCTGCTAATTAACTTTACTCGCACGGTGGTAATTGTAAACGTTTCAAGTCCATTTCCACCCGTATTCGGTACCCGGGTGGTTCTCGGTAGTTATCTCGGTAAATTGTGACCAGCGGGAAGTGCAGTTCGCCCGTAAATTAGAGCCCATTGTTTTGATCAGAGGTTTCGATTCGGCATCGATCGATTTTCCTGAAACCGCTGCGGCGGCGGAGCAGCACTTGGGGTAAATTCTCAGGAAGATAGAACGAGTGTCAAGTGGAAAATATTCAGAGCATGTTTGTATGGTGGTGAAATTAGTGTGTAATCTCAAAACAGTGGATTGGCAAACATGTACAACGGAATCGGATTAGTAACACCCCGTGGATCCGGCACGAATGGGAACGTTCAAAGGAACGTAGCCTTTGTTCGGCCGGGGAAGAAGGACAACGTCAACTACCGGACGGAGGATGACTTAGCCAAGCTGGACGCCTAGTCGAACCGGCAGCCTAACCAGGGCATCCTGGACCATGAGCGGAAGCGTAAGATCGAGGTGAAATGTGCCGAACTGGAGGAAGTGCTCGAGAGTCAGGGGTGAGTGTTGTCATACGACGTATTACCGAAATGAGTTTCGTACGAAGAGGAAAAAGAAGAATTGGAGCGAGATTTGGTATTGGCTGTCATAAATGAATTGATTTAACGTTTATTTTTGAATTAAAAGTTATCTTTCGTTTATTACACAAACAATTCACAGAAAGCAAAATAAATCTAACTTATTGATCATCGCCTTGGGTTTCTTCCTCTATAATGGGGAGCTCCGGGATTCCCTGTGCCTGATCGGCAGCGTCATCCGTCGACTCGGGAACACATTCCAGCTTCGGAATGTAGATTCGGTTGACTATCTGGCGGCGTTTCTCGTTCATTTCGTCATAGTTTTTCTTATATTCCACCTTGAGCGAGTGGACCTTCTGGTGGAATTCGGCCTTCTTGTTCGGCAAATCCAGCTGAATTTTCTTCAACGTTTCAATCTTGATCCGCACGTTCGGTGGCATGGCCGCGATCTTCTTGATTTGCTTGATCTTGAGGCCGAGTCCGTAGATCTGACGGAGCAAATCTCCCTCCTCGTCGGAACGCAGGATCTGGACTTGGCTGGAGGACGATGCTGCCGCTTCCATGTTGAGCACTTGAATGGTGAAAATTTTTGACTGCTGGTCCGAGTAGCTTGCTGCGATGAATTTCGGTCGAATCGTGGGTTTAATTGGTTACTTTGGTGCGAACAATTGCTGTTCGGTGCAAGCTAGGACAGGACCTGTCAGCTCAGAGAGAGATGACTTCTTATAAATTTATGATTGCTATGATACGGGGTCGCTCCAATGTTGCCAGATATGTTTACACAGTAATCCCATTGAACATAAGGTAATTAAAAAATTCTTTTGCCGTTCGGGAAATGAAGCTGTATCAAACTAAACGTTAATTGATAAGGTTTCATTGAATTTCATTGATGCTTACGCTGCAAATTCTGCTGTGGGAAGAAAGCTTGAGCAAGAGAATGTCTTCCTCGCATGCGTTCCCAATGGAGGCCTTCACCTACTCTCGGCAAACGATTGGATCTCTCGGAAACCGATGAAAACGGAGACCCGGATGTGACACGTCACTGCGACCAATTTTTTCGATTTACACTTCATTTCGAACTGATTTAAAATAATTCACTGCAAAAGTGAACTGTTATTTCCGCATTTGCTCTATACACCAAATAATATTAACTGATTCCAGCAATAGTTTTTGCAGGAAACACATCAGCAAAACACTTGTTACTGATATACCAGCATATGTTAAACAAATAACTGAAACACAGCATCAATATTTACTGAATATCCTTCAGCATTCACATTTATGCTGTTAACCAGCATTCTTTTTGCCATTTTGTGGAATCCAGTATTATATACCGAAAATCAGCAAATATTTTCTTACTGATTGTAAATCAGTAACTAATATTTACCGAAGACCAGTAAACTATTTTGCCTGTCAGTTTGATGGATTGCTGATAAAAACGAATGAAGCTTTCGTGTCTCTTTTACAATTGAGTTCTTAGTTTTAGATCCAACTTTATTTCACCGGAATGTTTCCATCAGCTAAAAAGGTCAATTACAGTGCTTGGAGTACGAATGTAATACTGGGCAAGTTTACACATCTACATCCAAAAATACCCAAACGTAAGTAAAATAACAAAATGTAAATTTACGTATATTGATTGATGTTATTTCCTTTGGAACGCTTACTTCTCATTATTAGAGAAAAAAATCCATCACGTGGTGCAAAATGCATCAACAAGGGCACACAAAAGATTGCGAATTTACTCAAAAAAATTGTTTTAATTTTTCACATTGATTGTAAAACATGGGCTTCTTTTACAACTAAAATAAATAAAAAGCTTAGTTAAATGAATGAAAAATAAGCCGAAAACGTGTTTTTTATTTATAAAACAAAACAGAAAACAAAACATTAGCTGTGCTGTATGTTCAGCAAATAAAATTATTTGTCTTGATCTGCTGCTGGTTTATCCAGCAAATTGTGAGCATTTTGCTGCAGGCTCAGTATAAGAGCTGTAACTTTTTGAATATCAGTTTTGCTGGTTGATCAGCAATCTTGGTTTTGCTGTATGCATTGCTGAAATTACAGCACAAAAAAATCTGCAAAACTTTTCTGTATTCCAGCAATAAAAATTTGATGTGAGTTGTCACAAACGAAAAAAGTGAAAAGCAGTGACTACTAGCAACACCGCCAAACCAACAACAAACTGCCTGCTTGTAACATAACTCAACGGAGGCGGTAGAGGCGGTTGTCAAAGCGACCAATGAAAAACGGTCTTTTTGACAGGTAAATGGTCTTGTTTTTGCACTATCAGCTGGCAGGTCCTGTCCTAGGGTGCAAGGTGCCGACAAAAGAAGTGGAGCTGGAATTTTGTAAATTTATCGGGAGTTTTGGAGACACTTTAAAATCTACATTACGCGGGTGGGTGTTGGCCAAATTTGGATTTTTCAGTTATAACCCTGAATAGGTCGTAGAGTATATTTTATATATCTAGTAACCTAACGTCCGTGCTCCATCACAATATTTTCTATTGTGATGTGTCCAACTCAATGGGTAAATTGAACTGAAAATGAGTTTGAAAGAAGGGAAACTTGGAGTTGAGCACACGTACCCACTGGTTGACGCTAAATATTGGCCAACGTGCTTTTGCACATTTGTTTGACGATTTGTAAAGCAACACAAATTTCCAAACCCAAAGCTCGGATGCCGTGTTTCATCGGTACCCGGACTTTTTGTCCATGGTCTGGAAATTTTTCAAATCACAAACTAGCATGCAGTGGTTAGCTTGTAAATTTGTCATAATTTGTTAGTGATAAATCTGAGAGGGTTGATTCATCGACTAAGTTCATCAGATATAGCTCGAATGAGCTTCAGCTGAGTATTGTAGTCGTTTATTCAATAAAATGTTCTCACTATCCTCATTTAATGCTCAGTTCAGCCAATGGTGCCTAACACATAGTTGTAATCAACCATCGATAACTCGCAACAATCTCTTCATAGAAAAGGCTATGCTCTTCGAACATCCGGGGGACTACAGGGATTCTACTTATATCTTGCTTCTTAATTTTGTTTCTTTTCAGGCAACAATTAATTTCTTTCTACCAAATTTTGAAGACAATATCTAATAAAGCTTGCTTCAGATAGAATTGGAACAAAAAAAATTGCCTGTATTTCAGTTATTTATTATTGAATTCAAGTTTTTTTTTTATACAAATATAGCGTTTTCTTCATACTTTTAAGAAAAAATACGGATAAAATTATTTGTCACGGTTTCGAAGGAATTCTCGATTTTTTCCTGTAACACGGCTCATTAGGCGGCGCACACCTTCTTCGTCCATCGTTTTAGCTATCTTATTCCACCAGAGGGATTCCATCCAGAATGTGCCGGAAATCCCAAAAATCATACCCGATCATCATTGATTTGGATGAAACTTGGCACATGAGTTCGGTACGTTGGAAAAAAAAATTCCACTGGTGTTAAGATAATTTGGGTTCAAGAGTAACTTTTGAGATTGGCGTATGTGTTTTTTCCAACATTTTACTTGAAAAATCGTAGTTCAAAAACCATTACATTTAGAGAAAAACTTTATAAAAGGGAATTGTAGGGAACTAAAAAACCTTTCTTAAAAAAATATACACAGAAAATTTTTTTATTTTTTCATCAAGAAAAATCAAAAATAATTACTAAAAATAAAATATCTAAAAAACCATATTTTTAATATTTTTTTAATTTGTTGTATGAAAATTTTAGGAAAAAAGACACGTTTTAAAAAAAACTCTAAGATGGACGCTTTTATAATAAAAAAGTTTTTTAAATAGCGAACTTTGGTGTATATTTCAAATTTTGGTTATTTATTCTTATAAATAAATTTTGATGTTATAATATGGTTTTGGAGATTATTACAAACAATAATGATGATAATAATAAACCACGTAAACGCAACCGATTTCAAGATATTTCTGATTTTCTTTCAATAAAATTTCAAAACCTCAAAAAATACGCCCTTTTCATAAATTACTCGTGATATTAAAACAACAATAGCTAACGATTGTTTCTCTTGTGTTTTTAGCCTTTTTAAAACACATGTATGTGCCTCTTACTTACTCTTAACAGCTCGTCGATTGAAAAAGCTTCACTTAAAGTTATAAGACAAAAATAATGAATTATGGTTGGATTTATATTTATATATACCATTTATTAGTCTCGGTCATTGATAATATTACATAAACATTATATAAACTATTGATTGCTTTTATATATATTATGAATCCTGCCTTCTTCGTCATTCGAAAACAGTTTGACAAAAACTTCGTTTTCTGAAATTGGAACGAATGAGTGGTACTTTTGTGTACCTGCAATCGTTTTAGTCTGTCGGTAAATTTCATTCCATTCTGCTACCCCCTGTTCATACTCTTCATGTGATACATAACAAAACGACATTTTTGTTAAACAATCATCACTTTTTTGGTTCGCCCATTCGAATAACTCTAATGCACTTTTTATAGGGTGTTCATGTTGTACAGCAAGGCTTGCATATCTTGCCATTCGTTTTAATGTACCACCAATTGCATCGCAAGGTCCCTTACCGTGGGATGTTGCGAAAAAATGCCATTCAGCATCAATATTGTATTTCTTTTTAAACTTACAAAGGCTTGCAAAGTTCTTCCTATTTTTATATTGGGATGCTGCCCCGTCAGACATAAACGTAGCTTTCTTTACTTTAATTTTTGTTTGCAAAAAGCTTATTAGTTTTGAAATAAACACCTGCACCGCAATCGTATCATGTTTCAACACTTCTGAGATAACAATGAAACTGATATTTTTAAGTATTCCAGATTCCGTGTAATAAATGACAAAAGGGTGAATAGTGGCTTGCTCATTACTCCAATAACTACTTTGAACAGCATCTTGAAAAACAAATGAATAATTTTCAGAAAAATCACAAATTATTATTACTTCGCCGTCTTTAAGACAACTTTTATAATCTCTCAAGAAACTAGACTGCTGAGATTTGACAAAATCGTGGGATACTAATTGTTCCAACTTTTCACAAAAATAAGCAATAAATTCATCAATTGGTTTAACAAGGGTCTCTAAACTACATCTATCAGTTGAAATCCATTGCTCAAAAGATATTTCAACTAAACCACGTTTTTCTAATTTGTCTGTTAAACTACTCTCAAAATCTGAAAAGCCTGGACATCGTTCGCATTCACGGAGGTAACATTTTTTAGTTCTAGTTGATGAGCTACATAATATTTCTTCAAAACACAATTTATAATCATTCTCGAATGAACATCGAATCGAACAATATTAGGCCTTCGCGATGCGGAAAAAAGTTGTTGTGAGCGAGAAACAGTTCAAAGCAAACCGGCGTTCTGCGGCGAATAAAGTGGACAAGGAGACTGTTTGATCGACTCACACACATTACTGTTTTACCAAATTTTGATCGGAACACCCTGTAATTCCGTACCGAATTTGTTCCCCTATTCTTGAACTTTAGTAATTAAAACAAACTTCTCATGATGTATTATCATGTCAATACTGGCCTGTCTGATAAGATAAAGTGATCAATTTCTCCTGAGAACATCCCTCGTATATTGATATGTTTTTCTGTAGCGTGATGTAGGGAAACCAATAGGAACGCGATTTATTAACACGCTCCTGCTAATTAACTTTACTCGCACGGTGGTAATTGTAAACGTTTCAAGTCCATTTCCACCCGTATTCGGTACCCGGGTGGTTCTCGGTAGTTATCTCGGTAAATTGTGACCAGCGGGAAGTGCAGTTCGCCCGTAAATTAGAGCCCATTGTTTTGATCAGAGGTTTCGATTCGGCATCGATCGATTTTCCTGAAACCGCTGCGGCGGCGGAGCAGCACTTGGGGTAAATTCTCAGGAAGATAGAACGAGTGTCAAGTGGAAAATATTCAGAGCATGTTTGTATGGTGGTGAAATTAGTGTGTAATCTCAAAACAGTGGATTGGCAAACATGTACAACGGAATCGGATTAGTAACACCCCGTGGATCCGGCACGAATGGGAACGTTCAAAGGAACGTAGCCTTTGTTCGGCCGGGGAAGAAGGACAACGTCAACTACCGGACGGAGGATGACTTAGCCAAGCTGGACGCCTAGTCGAACCGGCAGCCTAACCAGGGCATCCTGGACCATGAGCGGAAGCGTAAGATCGAGGTGAAATGTGCCGAACTGGAGGAAGTGCTCGAGAGTCAGGGGTGAGTGTTGTCATACGACGTATTACCGAAATGAGTTTCGTACGAAGAGGAAAAAGAAGAATTGGAGCGAGATTTGGTATTGGCTGTCATAAATGAATTGATTTAACGTTTATTTTTGAATTAAAAGTTATCTTTCGTTTATTACACAAACAATTCACAGAAAGCAAAATAAATCTAACTTATTGATCATCGCCTTGGGTTTCTTCCTCTATAATGGGGAGCTCCGGGATTCCCTGTGCCTGATCGGCAGCGTCATCCGTCGACTCGGGAACACATTCCAGCTTCGGAATGTAGATTCGGTTGACTATCTGGCGGCGTTTCTCGTTCATTTCGTCATAGTTTTTCTTATATTCCACCTTGAGCGAGTGGACCTTCTGGTGGAATTCGGCCTTCTTGTTCGGCAAATCCAGCTGAATTTTCTTCAACGTTTCAATCTTGATCCGCACGTTCGGTGGCATGGCCGCGATCTTCTTGATTTGCTTGATCTTGAGGCCGAGTCCGTAGATCTGACGGAGCAAATCTCCCTCCTCGTCGGAACGCAGGATCTGGACTTGGCTGGAGGACGATGCTACCGCTTCCATGTTGAGCACTTGAATGGTGAAAATTTTTGACTGCTGGTCCGAGTAGCTTGCTGCGATGAATTTCGGTCGAATCGTGGGTTTAATTGGTTACTTTGGTGCGAACAATTGCTGTTCGGTGCAAGCTAGGACAGGACCTGTCAGCTCAGAGAGAGATGACTTCTTATAAATTTATGATTGCTATGATACGGGGGTCGCTCCAATGTTGCCAGATATGTTTACACAGTAATCCCATTGAACATAAGGTAATTAAAAAAAATTCTTTTGCCGTTCGGGAAATGAAGCTGTATCAAACTAAACGTTAATTGATAAGGTTTCATTGAATTTCATTGATGCTTACGCTGCAAATTCTGCTGTGGGAAGAAAGCTTGAGCAAGAGAATGTCTTCCTCGCATGCGTTCCCAATGGAGGCCTTCACCTACTCTCGGCAAACGATTGGATCTCTCGGAAACCGATGAAAACGGAGACCCGGATGTGACACGTCACTGCGACCAATTTTTTTCGATTTACACTTCATTTCGAACTGATTTAAAATAATTCACTGCAAAAGTGAACTGTTATTTCCGCATTTGCTCTATACACCAAATAATATTAACTGATTCCAGCAATAGTTTTTGCAGGAAACACATCAGCAAAACACTTGTTACTGATATACCAGCATATGTTAAACAAATAACTGAAACACAGCATCAATATTTACTGAATATCCTTCAGCATTCACATTTATGCTGTTAACCAGCATTCTTTTTGCCATTTTGTGGAATCCAGTATTATATACCGAAAATCAGCAAATATTTTCTTACTGATTGTAAATCAGTAACTAATATTTACCGAAGACCAGTAAACTATTTTGCCTGTCAGTTTGATGGATTGCTGATAAAAACGAATGAAGCTTTCGTGTCTCTTTTACAATTGAGTTCTTAGTTTTAGATCCAACTTTATTTCACCGGAATGTTTCCATCAGCTAAAAAGGTCAATTACAGTGCTTGGAGTACGAATGTAATACTGGGCAAGTTTACACATCTACATCCAAAAATACCCAAACGTAAGTAAAATAACAAAATGTAAATTTACGTATATTGATTGATGTTATTTCCTTTGGAACGCTTACTTCTCATTATTAGAGAAAAAAATCCATCACGTGGTGCAAAATGCATCAACAAGGGCACACAAAAGATTGCGAATTTACTCAAAAAAATTGTTTTAATTTTTCACATTGATTGTAAAACATGGGCTTCTTTTACAACTAAAATAAATAAAAAGCTTAGTTAAATGAATGAAAAATAAGCCGAAAACGTGTTTTTTATTTATAAAACAAAACAGAAAACAAAACATTAGCTGTGCTGTATGTTCAGCAAATAAAATTATTTGTCTTGATCTGCTGCTGGTTTATCCAGCAAATTGTGAGCATTTTGCTGCAGGCTCAGTATAAGAGCTGTAACTTTTTTGAATATCAGTTCTGCTGGTTGATCAGCAATCTTGGTTTTGCTGTATGCATTGCTGAAATTACAGCACAAAAAAATCTGCAAAACTTTTCTGTATTCCAGCAATAAAAATTTGATGTGAGTTGTCACAAACGAAAAAAGTGAAAAGCAGTGACTACTAGCAACACCGCCAAACCAACAACAAACTGCCTGCTTGTAACATAACTCGACGGAGGCGGTAGAGGCGGTTGTCAAAGCGACCAATGAAAAACGGTCTTTTTTGACAGGTAAATGGTCTTGTTTTTGCACTATCAGCTGGCAGGTCCTGTCCTAGGGTGCAAGGTGCCGACAAAAGAAGTGGAGCTGGAATTTTGTAAATTTATCGGGAGTTTTGGAGACACTTTAAAATCTACATTACGCGGGTGGGTGTTGGCCAAATTTGGATTTTTCAGTTATAACCCTGAATAGGTCGTAGAGTATATTTTATATATCTAGTAACCTAACGTCCGTGCTCCATCACAATATTTTCTATTGTGATGTGTCCAACTCAATGGGTAAATTGAACTGAAAATGAGTTTGAAAGAAGGGAAACTTGGAGTTGAGCACACGTACCCACTGGTTGACGCTAAATATTGGCCAACGTGCTTTTGCACATTTGTTTGACGATTTGTAAAGCAACACAAATTTCCAAACCCAAAGCTCGGATGCCGTGTTTCATCGGTACCCGGACTTTTTGTCCATGGTCTGGAAATTTTTCAAATCACAAACTAGCATGCAGTGGTTAGCTTGTAAATTTGTCATAATTTGTTAGTGATAAATCTGAGAGGGTTGATTCATCGACTAAGTTCATCAGATATAGCTCGAATGAGCTTCAGCTGAGTATTGTAGTCGTTTATTCAATAAAATGTTCTCACTATCCTCATTTAATGCTCAGTTCAGCCAATGGTGCCTAACACATAGTTGTAATCAACCATCGATAACTCGCAACAATCTCTTCATAGAAAAGGCTATGCTCTTCGAACATCCGGGGACTACAGGGATTCTACTTATATCTTGCTTCTTAATTTTGTTTCTTTTCAGGCAACAATTAATTTCTTTCTACCAAATTTTGAAGACAATATCTAATAAAGCTTGCTTCAGATAGAATTGGAACAAAAAAAATTGCCTGTATTTCAGTTATTTATTATTGAATTCAAGTTTTTTTTTTATACAAATATAGCGTTTTCTTCATACTTTTAAGAAAAAATACGGATAAAATTATTTGTCACGGTTTCGAAGGAATTCTCGATTTTTTCCTGTAACACGGCTCATTAGGCGGCGCACACCTTCTTCGTCCATCGTTTTAGCTATCTTATTCCACCAGAGGGATTCCATCCAGAATGTGCCGGAAATCCCAAAAATCATACCCGATCATCATTGATTTGGATGAAACTTGGCACATGAGTTCGGTACGTTGGAAAAAAAAATTCCACTGGTGTTAAGATAATTTGGGTTCAAGAGTAACTTTTGAGATTGGCGTATGTGTTTTTTCCAACATTTTACTTGAAAAATCGTAGTTCAAAAACCATTACATTTAGAGAAAAACTTTATAAAAGGGAATTGTAGGGAACTAAAAAACCTTTCTTAAAAAAATATACACAGAAAAAAAATTTATTTTTTCATCAAGAAAAATCAAAAATAATTACTAAAAATAAAATATCTAAAAAACCATATTTTTAATATTTTTTTAATTTGTTGTATGAAAATTTTAGGAAAAAAGACACGTTTTAAAAAAAACTCTAAGATGGACGCTTTTATAATAAAAAAGTTTTTCAAATAGCGAACTTTGGTGTATATTTCAAATTTTGGTTATTTATTCTTATAAATAAATTTTGATGTTATAATATGGTTTTGGAGATTATTACAAACAATAATGATGATAATAATAAACCACGTAAACGCAACCGATTTCAAGATATTTCTGATTTTCTTTCAATAAAATTTCAAAACCTCAAAAAATACGCCCTTTTCATAAATTACTCGTGATATTAAAACAACAATAGCTAACGATTGTTTCTCTTGTGTTTTTAGCCTTTTTAAAACACATGTATGTGCCTCTTACTTACTCTTAACAGCTCGTCGATTGAAAAAGCTTCACTTAAAGTTATAAGACAAAAATAATGAATTATGGTTGGATTTATATTTATATATACCATTTATTAGTCTCGGTCATTGATAATATTACATAAACATTATATAAACTATTGATTGCTTTTATATATATTATGAATCCTGCCTTCTTCGTCATTCGAAAACAGTTTGACAAAAACTTCGTTTTCTGAAATTGGAACGAATGAGTGGTACTTTTGTGTACCTGCAATCGTTTTAGTCTGTCGGTAAATTTCATTCCATTCTGCTACCCCCTGTTCATACTCTTCATGTGATACATAACAAAACGACATTTTTGTTAAACAATCATCACTTTTTTGGTTCGCCCATTCGAATAACTCTAATGCACTTTTTATAGGGTGTTCATGTTGTACAGCAAGGCTTGCATATCTTGCCATTCGTTTTAATGTACCACCAATTGCATCGCAAGGTCCCTTACCGTGGGATGTTGCGAAAAAATGCCATTCAGCATCAATATTGTATTTCTTTTTAAACTTACAAAGGCTTGCAAAGTTCTTCCTATTTTTATATTGGGATGCTGCCCCGTCAGACATAAACGTAGCTTTCTTTACTTTAATTTTTGTTTGCAAAAAGCTTATTAGTTTTGAAATAAACACCTGCACCGCAATCGTATCATGTTTCAACACTTCTGAGATAACAATGAAACTGATATTTTTAAGTATTCCAGATTCCGTGTAATAAATGACAAAAGGGTGAATAGTGGCTTGCTCATTACTCCAATAACTACTTTGAACAGCATCTTGAAAAACAAATGAATAATTTTCAGAAAAATCACAAATTATTATTACTTCGCCGTCTTTAAGACAACTTTTATAATCTCTCAAGAAACTAGACTGCTGAGATTTGACAAAATCGTGGGATACTAATTGTTCCAACTTTTCACAAAAATAAGCAATAAATTCATCAATTGGTTTAACAAGTGTCTCTAAACTACATCTATCAGTTGAAATCCATTGCTCAAAAGATATTTCAACTAAACCACGTTTTTCTAATTTGTCTGTTAAACTACTCTCAAAATCTGAAAAGCCTGGACATCGTTCGCATTCACGGAGGTAACATTTTTTAGTTCTAGTTGATGAGCTACATAATATTTCTTCAAAACACAATTTATAATCATTCTCGAATGAATATTTTCTAAGACCATGAAGCATCAAGTTAATGTTCTCATGAATGGTGCAAACACAAATGTTATGAGAACCTGTGCTGCCAATTAATTTGCAATGCTTTGGTCTTAGTGCTGCAAAAGAGCTAAACCCAACAGCATTTTGATGCATCTCTTGAAATTTAATGAAAGCTTCTCTTAATGAACCAACTAAAAGGCGCTTTTGAATATGAACCCTCTTACCTTCACTCCTCACTGAAACGTAGTCGTTCATACCAGGGGTTGCTCGTGTAATCTCATCACTGTCGTAAAATTGCAAAATTTGGTTTTTATTTCCGGGTTCAGACCGTGTCCCAGCTTTTCGTTAGGGGCAGCTAAAACACCTTCGTGCTTTGCAAGGAATTTAGCTTGTGATACGATGTACTTGTTTGTTATTCCAAATTCTGCCATTACTCTTTGATTTGTCCAAGATTGTGGTAAAACCGAAAGTATCCTTACTTGATCGTCCCTCGAAGTTTCTGGATCAGCATACCGGTCCTTTAGCTGCGCGATTATTTCGTCATATTCGGCTGCTTTCACTTTCAATTGTTCCAGGTCATCCTCCTCCGCTTGATCCCCAAATATGTGTGTCCGAATGCCGTTTGAAACATCTTTGAACTTTTTGCGGGCATAATTTACGTTCAGGAACTTTTTAGCCGATATTGGCGAAACGTTGATTCCAGCTACGCCCTTGTTAAATAGCTCAATATTATGGCGCCTTGAATAATCTTGCACACTGCTATCAGATGGCACTGACATTAATGATATTGCCGATGGCGTTTCCTCGAGACCATACAAGTCTACTTGCCGTGATGTAGATGGTTGTGGATCCATAATGTTAGTAATTGATGGTTTCTCACTAGGCTCCGAAATTGCAGCATGGGATTGTTCCGTTCTATTTAAATGCAAACGACAATTATCACAAATCATCAAAGAAGTGTCCAAATGTGTTTTGCCCATAAACTTGAGTTTTTTGACATTTTGTTCGGTTAATTTACGAAGGTTTTTTGAGCACCGTTTAGTGGGAAACGGCATACAACACTTCTTCATGTTAAACTCCATTTTCAGTTCACTCAGATAGATTTTACTGATGAATGCGACTATGTATGAGCATATATATTGGCTGTGGTACCTTTGGAAATGCAGGTATAAAACAGATCTGGTAGTTTACAGGCAGCGTACATTAGCTGCACCAAAGTTTGCTCTTCGGAAAACTTTTTTATTATAAGAGCGTCCATCCTAGAGTTTTTTTCAAAACGTGCCTTTTTTTCTCAAATTTCCACAAAACAAATTTGAAAAATATTAAAAATATGTTTTTTTTTATATTTGATTTTTAGTATTTATTTTCGATTTTTCTTTATGAAAAATTTTTTTTTTTCAGTGTGCATTTTTTTACAAAGCCTTTTTAGTTCTCTACAACTCCCCCATGTAAAGTTTTTCTCTAAATGTAATGGTTTTTGAACTACGATTTTTCAAGTAAAATGTTGAAAAAAAAACATACACCCATCTCAAAAGTTACTCTTGAATCCAAATAATCTTAACACCAGTGGATTTTTTTTTTCAACATACCGAAGACGTGTACCAAGTTTCATCAAAATCGAAGATAGTTGAGTTTGGTGACCGACCGATTTGGCGTGGAAAAAGTCAGTTGTTTTAAACATTATTTTTTCTGTTTTAATGCGTGTAGGTAATCATCTGACTGTATACTCTGAGACGATGTAAACAGAACAGTAGTTTGCGAGGAATAAACTTGAGAAAAATGTACGCAAGGAGGTTGTGACTAGTGCAACGATTGTGGGATGTAACCTGGCTCCCGTTTACCGAATCCAACGTTCACTCCTTGATGGACCACGTCCACGGAAGCCGGGAAGTGGCCCTCCACGGTCCGTTCGCTTACCCAAGGTCATCAGATTAGTGAGAGACAAAGTGAGGCGAAATCCAATCAGATCGATCCGGAAATTGGCTAAGGAAGCCGATATTTCAAAAACTACCATGCAACAGTTTGCCAAAGATGAATTGAAATGTTCGTCCAGGGCAAGAGTAAAGCGTCACCTGGTAACGGACCGAATCAAACAACTACGGCTGGACCGCTTGAAACGTTTGGTATCAGCATTAAAAAAGAAACGACTAGCATCGTGTTCTCCGATGACAAAATGTTCGCCATCAAACCCGTATCTAACACACGTACAGACAGGTTTATTTCGTCGAAGAAGATTGAAGATGTTCCTGAGAACGTGACATTCAAGTTAACAGCCAAACATCCGGCCGGAGTTATGGATTTCGGGGCAGTTGCGTCCAATGGCTTGAAAATTCCTCATGGAAAACATGGAATTTTGGCCTCAAAGGACATTTGGTCCCCTAGCAGCCCGGACTTGAATCCTTTGAATTACTCAATGTGGGCATATTTTCTGGCTAAAGCCCGTAAACGTTCTCACCCCAATGTTGGCGCCCTGAAAGCTTCCATTACCAAGGCATGGAACTTCCATTACTAGGGCATGTATGAAAAAAACTTATTTGAATCTGAGGTATGGATTTTCGCATATTTTTATGGGACACAAACTGTACACAGACCGAATGTAAATTGTGGTCGCAATGACGTAACTCTCCAATAATAATTATTGATTTTTGAAGAAGCTGTAACCAAGTCACTTCGACTTTTGGACTGGAGAGTCACGTTACTGCAGGTGACATTTTTCACTTAACCAAGTGACAAGCATCACTTCGACTCTCGACATAACCCTCTGCCTCTATCTGGTATCGAATAAGAGGCGGCACAATGAAATGCGGTACAACGTTGATGAATCCAATCAAGCTCAAATAAGGTCTGTATCCGCCATAATCCGGACACCTTCACATCATTGTAACTTTTGAAATATTGCACGTAGGAATGCAAAATTTCAGTGTGGTATAGCTGAAAGTCTATGATGAAAAAGACTATAATTGATGTTTACATTTCATGTTTGGTACTCAAGATGGCGACGAAAGAAAAACAAGTGTGCGAGCGAATTTTGTACGGGCGTACGGCAAATCCTAAATCCACTGTTCACGATGTGCTCAAATCTTTTTCGGGTCGTTTGACGGTGGAGAGGAAACCGAGAAGTGACAAAAACATTGGCCGCGCTGATACTGTCATGGACCGAAAGGTGAAAAGGATATTAACAAAAAACCCAAATCTCTCCATTCGAACGGTGGCTCGTAAAATAGGGATGTCGCCTGGTTTTGTCCAAAAATCAAAACAACGTTAGGGACTTAAGTCGTATAAAGTAAAAACAGTTCCAAATAACGACATCCCAAATAACGACAAACAGAACTTGCCAGCAAAATTACGGGCTCGACGTTTGTACTGCGAATATTTGACGAAGTTTTCATGCGTTGTTATGGACGATGAAACTTATATCCTGGAGGATTTCAAACAGCTTCCAGGGCTGGATTCTGCTATGGCCAGAAATGCTACAACTGAGCATTTTAGAACATAGGAAACACAAAGTCACAAAGAAAAACCTTTGTTCTGGTCCGATTTGGCATCATGCCACTATGCTAAACCTGTGATGGAGTGGTACCAAGCAAATCAAGTGAACATTGTACCAAAAACCTCAAACCCGCCAAATTGCCCAGAGCTACGACCAATCGAGAGATATTGGGCTCTGATGAAGCGGAAGCTTTCTGGAAAGAAGCAAGGAATCAAAGACATCAAACACTTCCAGCAAATTTGGACAAAAACGGCTCCTACGATTTTTGAAAAGTCTGTACAAACCCTAATGGACGGAGTTAAGCGCAAAGTTCGAAAATATTATGCAAATCTATATAATAAAAATGAGTTGTGGTTTCCTTTGTCACGATTTAACTCGCGAGCGAAAGAACCGTTTGGCGTGAAATTTTGCTTTGTTGGATTTGTCTTGGACACCAGAAGGTTCTGATGATGGTTTGAAACCCCTCCCTTCTCTGGAAAGGGGGGCTCCCATACAAGTGAAGCACACATTTCTGCATAACTCGAGAACTGATCAAGCAAAGGAACCCAAATTTAGCATGCGGAAGTTTTTGGAGGCAAGCAATGTTTCTATGGAAGTCAAAGACCCCTCCCCTCTCTAGAAAGGGAGGCTCTCGTAAAAATGAAACAGAAGCTTCTGCATATCTCAAGAACTAATCAAGCAAATGGAACCAAATTTGAGCATGTGGGGTTTTCTGGAGGAGAAAAATGTTTTTATGGTTTGAGACCCCTCCCCTCTCCTTGAAGGGGTGCTGTCATACAAATGAAACTGTAATTTTTTATAACTCTAGATCTAATAAAGCAAATGGAACCAAATTTGGCATGCGGGGATTTGAAAGGCAATAAATGTTTCTATGATAGTTCGAGACCCCTCCTCTCTCTCTCTGTTAGGTTGGGGGCGGTGCTCCCATACAAATGAAACAAAAGCTTCTACATAGCTCGAGAGCTAATCAGAGTAAATGGAGCCAAATTTGGCAGGTGAGAGATTTTTGAAGGCAAGAAATGTTTCTAAGGGAAATCGAGACCTCTCCGCCCTCTGTAAGAGGGGGGCTCTCATACAAATGAATTACAAATTTGTGCATAACTCGAGAACTAATCAAGCATATGGAACCCAATTTGGCATGTGGTGGTTTTGGAGGAGATAAATGTTTCTAAGGAAGTTTGAGACTCCTCGGCCATGGAAGGGCTTATAGCACCTGGCCATTTAGTTGGATAACAAATGCTGTCATAATCAAGTTACTACACTAACTATGACATGAGACTGGTATATAACTCGAACTATCAGATTAATGGAACCAAATTTGGCATGTGGAGGATTTCAAAGACAACAAATATTTCTAAGTTGACTCGAGCCCCTCCCTCTCTGAAAGGAGGGCTCATATACAGATGAAACACAAATTTCTGAATAACTCGAGAACTTATTAAGTTAATGGAACCAAATTTGGCATGTGGTGGTTTTTGAAGGCAAGAAATGTTTCTATTGTGGTTTGAAACTCCTCCGTTCACTGAAAGAGGGGTCTTTTATACTAATAAAACACGAACTTCAGCATAACTCGAGAACAAATCAAGTAACTGGAACCAAATTTGGCACTTGGAGGTTTTTGGAGGGTAGATTTCTATATACATAAAAATGAATTTCTGTCTGTCTGTCTGCCTGTCAGACCCTTATAGACTCGGAAATTTCTGAACCGACCAACGTGAAAATTTATATGAAGGGGTTTTTGGGGCTGGGGAAGGTTCTTATGATTATTTGAGACCCCTACTCTCTCAGGAAGGAATGCTCTGATACATATGAGACACAAATTTCTTCATAACTCGAGAACTTATCAAGCAAATCAAATCAAATTTGGCATGTGGGGGGTTTTGAAGGCAAGAATGTTTCTATGGTGGTTCAAGACCCCTCCCCTTTTTGAAAGGGTGGGGGGTTCAAACAAATGAAACTCAAATTTTTATTATAATCGGAGAGCCCCGTGTGATGGTTCGAGAACTAATCAAGCAAATGGAACCAAATTTGGCATGTGGGGGGTTTTGAAGGCAATCATTGTATGGTGGTTTGAGAAACCACCCATTCTGAAAGGGAGGGCTCCCATACAAATGAAACACAAATTTCTACCAAAAATGAGAATTATCCAGGATAATTAAACACAAAACGTGCATTTCTCGGGTAAGAAGCATGTTTTGATAGGAGTTTGAACCCCTGCTTATTCAAGAAAAAAAAACTCATTCCGAAAAAAACCATAAAAGTGGCAGTTACATTAAATTTTCCTTCATTTAGTTGCAAGCAAGCAGCGCACGCCCCGGGTTCAGCTAGTACCGAATAACTATGTTTTGTCTTCACGAACTGTTAAAACACATTCAATAAATCTGAAATAAACAACTACGACGGAAATATAATGCGAAATTTATGTTTTATTCGTGTTTTGAGGTGTCCGGATTATTGCGGATACAGACCTTAATGATACTAGATCTCACCCACCTATACCAAGAAGTACATGCAGAAAAATATTGAATTTATTGAATATAATCCATTGAAAACAAATTTACAGATTAAATCACATCATTCTGAAAGCATTCAATTCTCGACAATTTAGCGCTGAATCTTCATTGTTAGTCTGGATTACCGATGAGAAACTGTCCCATAGAAGCACTGACAAATAGTCTATGCGCATTTTTGTTTGAGGTTTTTCCAGTTCTGCAACAGTAAATAAATAACGAGAATTAAATAGAAGTGATACCAAGCAAAGACCTCACTAGATCTCGTTTCATACCTTAGACTGTATCGCCTTTCGGAGGTGAAATCTTTGACAGCTCCAGCGTATTCGGTAAAACATCCTTATAAGTTTTCGCAAGAAGATCATTCTTATCACCTCCTGCGTCTGCGGTTTGTAAATTCTGAATGTGTTTTATAAATCCCAGCAATTTCCTTACATTTCGCGGGTGCTTGCCGTTGGGATCACGGACTCCCCGAAGGAAGGCTTCGCTGCACAGTAGATGTTCCTCGGAAAGGTTTATATCACCGGATGCGATCAACATCACCGTACTGAGCGTTGTGACGAACATGCGGTTGATGTCACCGAAGATGGAATGGTCTGGCTGGTAGCAAGCATGGCTTCGAAATATTTGTCCTAGGGCGTGATCAACTCGATGGTTCCATCCTGTCCGACTCATTGCCGCCTCACGAGCGCTGGATGGAGTCGGTCTTGTGTCCGAAAGCGTTTGATTGAAGTTTGATAGCACTGAAGACAACTGTTCTTGATGCATAATCAACTTCGGTATGTGTCGTGAATTTGGAACTAATGACGTTTTGGGAGTGTTCATGTTGTTTTATCGATCTTCTGCTGCAGACTGATTGAAGAAAATTTGAATTCAAACGTTTAGGAATTTTGACACTGATTAGATTCCAGTGATTGCTGCGATTAAATAAGAGGTAGACCGACTATTCGTTGTTCCACTCTATTCTAATTCATATTGCGGTTCTTGAAGAAATATTTACCTCTTTTTATAACCGCTGGTGGATTTAAACCAAAAAGCTTTTCAATTAGTTGCATCAATAAAGAATCATGCGTCTAGTTGATCTAAACCTACAACCGACTTTTTTCCCATATTTACACACATAAGCGCAATAAATCGTTCGCAAATATTATTGTAGGTTTGATGCCACTCGAAAGCCCCCACGCATTAATCACCCGTCCCGAGAACTAAGTCCTCTGGATCCAAACTGATTACGTTCAACCGAAAATGTTTCCCGTCTGCTTGCCCTAGCTACCTTTCGTCAGGCGGCGTCGAACATGACGGCGCTTGGCTCCGATAGCAGCACACAGCACACAGTGGGGCCGGGTCGGTGTTTGATTACTCGTTCACGACAACCTAATCCATACCAATGAGTAGAAAGTAAAACAAAATCCACCAAACCGAAATCGACGTGCGGTGCACTGATATTGTCGTTCTCCCTGGGTCCACTTAGCTTGTCCCTGAACTTGGAGCACGGTGGAAGACGAGGGGCCGCGCCGGGGCATGTGATTTGGGATTCAAGAAACGATCAAACGGGACGACGACAGCGATGTGGGAACATCGATTCACCTTGAACTTTGTCATTTGGGGTAGAGGGGTGGAAAATGTGATTGTTATTCTAGGGTTGAGTGCTTGCGATCCACAGCGAGTGCGATTTTTGCGTTTTTCACTTTCTCGCCATTTCCACGGTTGGATAGGCAAGAAGTGATTTTCTACCGAGGGGGATGAGGAATATGAGATCTAAACGAAAAAGCTTCAGAATGTATAGGTAGAAGTCCCTTAGTGCCCGCTATCGGGAAGACTAGATTAACATTATTTTTTGGGTTCATCTGGAAATTTTGCATAACATTTCCGATTAAATGTTTCAGTTGAGCTTTGCGAAAGTTGTTTAACTTTTCGCTGTATTCTATGCATCGTAGGCACGCTGACGGGATTTCATTGCTCATTTCAGAACAGTATCCGAAAATGTACAAGAACTCGATATCTCGCTTCAGAAAGGCAATATTGAGAAATATCTATTATGTACAGGTTCGCCGTTTTTAGCTCGGGGTTGTGACAAAGTTAAGTTATTGGTCGTTTGATAGTCTTCAATCAGTTCTTAAGATTAATTTTATAAAACTACTAGCTGACCCGGCGAACTTTGTTCCGCTTTAACCGATTTTAGGATTCAAATGATTCCGAACATTCATGATTTAATTTTCTTTTTAAGTGACTTAAAGCCAGGCTTGGCTTGTTTGTCATCTAATTTTTTTTTATCGTTAATTCACGATCGAAAACAGATTACGAAACTTGAGTTTTAGATATTGACTTTTCGTATTTGTTTGATTTATATGTTTTATTTACGTGCTTGTACCGGTTGACAGAATCTTACGCCAGTTCAATTCAGTGCTTTGTGATAGACTTCATTCTTTGTACCATTATCCGGCACGTAAATAAACGAAGATGAATAAACAACAGTTCCGTCAATTGTAGCTTCTTTATATATCGCCAAAAAATGCGAAAGCTTAAGGCTTGTGAAATGACAGGTAGTGTTTGTTGAAAATCACCTGGCAACAAAATCATTGCGCCTACAAAAGGTCTCAAGTTACTGCGCAGATCTGCATAGTCCGATCGAGTGTCTCCAATGCTCGTTTGTGTGCTATTGTGCCTTCGTCCCAGATGATGATCTTACAACACTGCAACACTTTCGTCCTTCTTAGAAATGTTGCATGTCGATTCATCTGTCAGTTGGAGATTCAACGGCAGCTTCAACGCAGATTAAGCCGTTCGACCGAACTTCTAGCTACCGACCGATCAGTTTGCTTTCTTCAATAAGTAAGCTTTTTGAAAAAATAATTTTGAATAGAATGATGCTTCATATCAATTCAAACTCAATTTTTGCTGATGAACAGTTTGGTTTTCGCCATCGGCATTCAACTACGCATCAACTTTTGAGAGTAACACATTTAATTCGTTCAAACAAAGCTGAAGGCTGCTCCACTGGAGTTGCTCTTCTAGACATAGAAAAAGCATTCGACAGTGTTTGGCATGAAGGTTTGATTGCGAAACTGAAAAACTTCAATTTTCCGGTTTATATCATGAAATTAGTTCAAAACTACCTAACTGATAGAACTTTGCAAGTTAATTATCAGAACTCTAAATCTGTTCAATTGCCCATTAGAGCTGGTGTTCTTCAAGGTAGCATACTTGGGCCAATACTATATAATATTTTCACTTCAGATCTCCCTGATTTACCTCAGGGGTGTCAAAAATCTTGCTTTGCTGATGACACAGGCATTTCCGCTAAAGGTAAAAGTCTTCGTGTTATATCCAGGAGGCTACAAAAAAGCTTGGATATTTTTACAGATTATTTTCATAAATGGAAGATTACTCCTAATGCTTCCAAAACTCAACTTATAATATTCCCACACAAGCCTAGAGCTGCATTTTTGAAACCAAGTAATAGTCATATGGTCACTATGAACGGAGTTCCAATTTCTTGGTCAAGTCAAGTAAAATATCTTGAACTGATACTTGATCAAAAATTAACTTTTAAAGATCACATTGAGGGCATTCAAGCCAAATGTAATAAGTACATAAGATGTTTGTATCCTCTTATAAACAGAGAATCCAAACTTTGTTTAAAGATCAAACTTCTAATATTCAAACAAATTTTTAGACCGGCCATGCTTTATGCTGTGCCAACATGGTCTAGTTGTTGTGCAACTAGGTAAAAAGCACTTCAAAGGATTCAGAACAAAGTTCTGAAAATGATTTTGAAGCTGCCACCCTGGTTCAGTAGGCTGATGTGGATTACATAGAATTCTCAAGCGTTGAGACTCTAGAAGACATATTGGTCCAACAAAATAATTCCCATAATTTTAGACAAAAATTGATTGCGATCTTGCAATTGCAATGATTAATTCTCAGTCTATAGATAAGAACTAGTTTTGAAGAATCTCAAACTGTACATTTCCAGATCCTAACATCTGAGCAGTATATCAAGCCAGATCGTATAAAAATTCATATTGTAAGTAGTCAAACTATCAAAATGAGATATTAACTGACAATGTAGATATTAATGATAGCATATAATGGTTGAAATGTTAATTACTTAGCAGGATCACCTAGGATAATATTGAATTCAGAGCTTTAAATATCATTATTCATATGTCTCATATTGTACCTGACTGATTAAAATATTATGTCATCACGCATTGTTACTTAGCGAACATGAAATATTTTATATATTTTATATTCATATATTCTATGTGCATTACATATTTCTTAGTTCTTATTATATTTGTTGAATAACTATTTTTGTATAACATTTACATGTCAGGTATCTTCGGCATTTGTAATAGTTGGCAACTTACACTATATGAATGTTTAAAAGATTTGGTTTAAGAACATAATATCAAGATGTTAGAGATCTGGAAATGTAAGTTTGAGATTCTTCATACTAATTCCCATACAAACTTTGAATAGCGTGTGCAAAGCCAAATCAAACCAAATGTGTTAAAATTTTTTGGGAACTATCAGGACCCAAATTGGCGTCGATTAAGCTTAGGGGAGCAAATATTTCGAATTTTGCATCAGCCTACTGGTTCAGTACTATTGGATTACATAGAATTTCAAACGTTGAGACTCTAGAAGAAATGTCCAACAAAATAATTCATAATTTTAGACAAAAATCATTGCAATCTTCAATTGCAATGATCAATTCTCTCTATAGATAAGAACTAGTTTTAAGAAATCAACTGTAATTCTGACACGCAGGCAAAATAAACCGCGTTAAAAATTCTGAATAGACAAACTAAAAATAATATTAACACAATTAGATATTAATGATAGCATATAAGGTTGAAATGTTAATTACTTAGCAGGATCACCTAGGATAATATATGAATGTAAAATTTGGAATAAATAAAAAGTTAAAAAAAAAGCCGTTCGACCGCCTTCTAACAATGTGGCTGCAATCCCTGAAGAGGCAACCGCCATCCCAATATCTGATCATGGACGAACCCAACCCAATAATAATGAAATAAGGTACTTTTTGCAAGTTCCGCCAGGTACATTGATGAAGAACACGCCTCCATTTCAGTCGTCAATCGCTTTCATCAAAGTGTCGTATACGTCCTCTTGCTGAGGAGTCACTGCCGCACATGAGTAAACACATATATTCGACCAAAACCAGTGCCTCGTTGCGCATCTCATTGTTCATTTCCAGCTCGTAATTCACAGTGGTTGTGCGAGCTCGATGTAAAATATCATCATCCATGTCATCCTTGTATTTGTTCCACAATACGACTACATTTGATGGAAAACATGTAAGATGATGATTGCAAACAGGGTACAAATTTGATTGCAGGTACAGTAGCAATGGCATTGGCATGTTTTGTATCCCAATGTGTGTCGTTTTCTAACAATTACATACACAACCGCTGACAGGCCTCTGGAGATGCCGCACAAAGTAGATCACCCACAGTCCGAAACGACTCGAATGAAGCTGGACCACGAACATTAACTAAGAGCAGAATAATAAGGATACCTGTCAACTCCGCTGCATGTCAAGGATAACTCGATCAGAACGAAAAAATACCATACATAGTGTATTGAAAATCTATCATTTCGAAGTTTTCACTTTCCCTATAAATTTGGAAATAGAGTAGTATAATTTTGACGTAAAAGTAGTTTAGTAACAACCAGCAATCTGCGTCTGATGATGGCTGAAGAAAAGTAGGCCGAAACGCGTTACGCAAAATAGCTGTTTTACTGTTTCATCTCACCGATAAAAAACCAACCAAAAAACAAAATAGTATATACTCACGGTGATTAAACCCAGTCATTATTCTTACGACATGCCCAGCTCCTCGTGGTCGACCGATTTTAGCGATGTGTACGATGGGAGGTTCTCCCAGCAACTGGTGCAGTTCGTGGTTCATTCGCCTCCTCCACGTTGCCCTCTTCAAAGGGTGCAGTCTATCTGAGCGTCTGTTCTCCATGTTGGGAGCGGCTCAAAACAGCGTCTGTTCTCCATGTTAGGAGCGGCTGACCATCGTCCTTGTGCCAGCGTGAGACTCTAAACAGGGCTGTGCGTGATGGTCCCCCGGCGAGACAGGGGTTGGGGAAGGCCCAACAAGCCGCCCTTAAAAAAATCAATGTTACAAATAATACCAAAAATACATTGAGGTGGGATATTTTTAAAACTCTCAGGGAATAGATAAACACATATTACCTATGTTTTGCAAAGTTGGTTTCTTCAACCTCATTTTTTGGGTAAATTTCCGCACCTTGGCACAACGCTATCCATCACATCCTGTGTAAAACTTGCGCCATCTTTCTTACACACTATTATCCACTCTTCCTTCAAATCCTTGTCGTTTTTGAAGACCTTCCCTGTTTTCCAGAGATTGCCCTCCATAATCGCCCAGAATTTTTGTTGTATTGGGCGAAGTTCTGGCGAGTTTGGCGGATTTTCCTCCTTCGGCACAAAAACAACACCGTTGGCTTCGTATCAACTCCATCGCCGTTTTCGCTTAATGGCATGATGCTAGATCAGGCCAAAACAGAGTGTCACCTTCGTAGGACCAGAAAAAGGGCAGCTGTCGGTTCTGGTGGCATTCATCTTTATATATTTGCCCGTTGATGGCGCCGGTAGTTACGGCCTGCTGAACTTGCTGCACCCACAGATCGCCTGTCAAACCAAGTATTTCTTGGTAAATTCGCATTCTTCTTCCGGAACATCCAGGCAAGAAAACTCCAGGCTGGAGATCTTCTTGACGTCTGCTATCAAGTACGCCTCATCGTCTATGCATTTCGACTGCATCAACCACTGGCGGTATAGCTTCCTGGCGCGGGATTTGGCCACCGTATTCTGTTTATCGGTTCGATTAAACACCTTCCTTACCTTGAAGACATTAATTCTTTATTGTCTGCTGGACTAATCAGACGGAAGGATTGACCTTCTTGGTCATGTGCCGAATTGAATGATTTGGATTGCTCTTAAAGTAATCTCTCACCTTCCTTGCGTTCACGGGGTCGGTCGTCTTCACTTTTCTTCCGCTGCCAGCCCACCGCTGGGTTGCCTGGATCTCTTTGAACGATTCAACAACATGGGATACGGTCGAGTTACCGATTCCCAGCTGTTTTGCGATCCACCTGTGGGACTGGCTTGGATTTTCCACAACCGGGCTCATAATTTTTTGTCGAAGCACTTCTTGCTTGGATGCCATCTCGATAACCGCTTGACAGATTGTGAAGAAATTATGCACATGTAAACATTACACTCTAAACTAGTCTTACCCAAAATTTATCAAAGCAATAAAAAGTTATACACAAAAGAAAGCGTTGCATTTTTTTCGAGTACAATCTTTCGTTCAAAGCAAATGAACTTGTGATTTTTGGCGAAGAGATTCAAAAATTATTTTTTTAAAGTTAATCGGTAATAATCCAAAACAGATGCCAAAATAGCGCAGGATATCGGCAGTTTTAAGAAACGGACTTCGCTCAACACCCGAAAATTTTTACCTCATGGAAGATGGTGATAATTTACGTGCTTGATATGAATATGCATTTAAAACCAGAGAGGATTTCTTCAACCTATTGTTCAGTGCATGTTCAATGATTGTTCTTATAAGCCTATTGAACCGTTGTTGAGGGGGATCTGTTTTGACAGCAATTTCGATAAACAAAACACGTCGACACGAACACGAACACGTACACGAAGTTGTACACGACGATACCGTCAAAGTTTGATTGCGTGGTACAGGACGATGAAACTTACGTCAAGGCAGACTTTAAACAGCTTCCTGGCCAGGAATTTTATACGGCAACCGGACGGGGAAAGGTGGCAGATATTTTCAAACACATTAAACTGTCAAAACTCGCGAAGAAATATCTGGTGTGGCAGGCCATCTGTTTCTGCGGCTTGATTAGCGAAGCTTTGCGACAGGAACCGTCAAACAGGAAATTTATCTGATCGAGTGCCTACAAAAACATCTACTGCCTTTCCCGAAGCTAATTGTTGCGTTCTATTGTGGCCGGATTTGGCATCTTGCCATTACGGAAAAAAGGCCATGGAGTGGTATGCTGCAAACAATGTTCAAGTGGTGCCCAAGGACAAGAACCCTCCCAACACGCCAGAGCTCCACCTAATCGAACAATATTGGGGCATTGTCAAGCGGAACCTTAAGAAGACTCAAAAAGCTGTTGTGAGCGAGAAATAGTTCAAGGCAAACTGGCGTTCTGCGGCGAATAAAGTGGACAAGGAGACTGTACAAAATCTTATGGCAGGTGTTAAACGAAAGATCCGGCAATTTACATTCGGTAAAAAGGAAGCTTAGCTGAACATTTATCCTGTACTCTGTATTAACTGAACTTGAAAAAGAAAAATAATTTGACTTTTTAACAAAAACTTTGATCGACTCACACACATTACTGTTTGACCAAATTTTGATCGGAACACCTTTTAATAACTTGATTAATCGAGACGCGATTAAACGGCAACTGGCACGGCTTGTACACATATTTTTCGAAAATATCCGTGGTTCGTCACAAATAGATCTGTGCGCCGCCGCGCCACGCCGCCGCCGACGACGATTTTATTGCGCCGCCGCCGCCACTATTTTCGACCGGCGCGCCGCTGTATTTATTTTCCCGCGCCGCCGGGAAATTTGAGGCGCGCCGATAAATTTTTTGACCGTTTATTCAGCCCTTCAGTTAAATTCATTAGCCCTTCAGAAACGTGATTTTATTACTGCCATCCAGAGGGTGTGTGTTGGTAAACAGTGATCAGCTTTGTCATTTCGTTCTAGAAACTTCAGTGTACATTTTCGTGTTTCGACTGTTGGCAATTTCACGAGTGAGTTTGAATTTAAAAATAATGACATGCCGTCTTAAATGTCGAGAAAATTTACATGGCAAGTATACACATTGATACTACAAATAATGGTAATCTAAACTGCGACGTATGGAAAAAAATTGGTGCACTAAAACATGTCAAAATTGGTTTTACACACCATCTGCTTCCTGTCGGTGACGAACTAGCCCAGATGGCAAAAGTCACCCTAATAAAAATTACCTAAGAAAAAAAATCTGCTTCCGGACAAAGTGTTTGGCAATGTACGTCTTATCGAAGCAAAACAAAAACTCAAAACTCCTGAAATTAAAAATGGTTAAGGTAGCCTACCCCCTCTGGAATCTTGTCCAAGCATTTTGTTCTCATGTAATTTCAAAGGGCTGAGATTGCCGGAATCTCGACACGGAAAATCACAAATCCAGCCACATTTAAAATGCACTGGTATTAAAATCCAGCGAAAACATATTCCGAGCTATGAGGCTACCAATAATTAGGAAATAAACTGAACATTGCAGTGAATACTGGCGAATAAAACACAACTATCTACCTATGCTTAGGTAATGTATTAAATATGGTTGGGCAAAGGCAACCTTCAAACTTTCATATTTTCTATATATTTAACGAATCGGTAAATTTTTTTTCATAATTTTGTCAAAAATAAAAGAAAATGTAATGTGCCGTCCAGACTACGAGCTATATTACTTGATAGACTAGTTTCATATCAATGTCCGTGCATTATAGCATTTTTTAGGCGTGAGAAAGTTCAAAAACCATCTTGAACGATCAGTGTAAATCAACAGTGATTGAACATACCAGATTATTGCATTCAATAATTAAGACTGTAGAAATAAGGGGTGTTTATTAATTTTAATATATCGACAAAGATATTTCATTAGGACCTAACTGACAAACATAAACAATGACTTCTTCCGTAAAATTCCTTCAATTCTATTGGATAGGTGAACTCTTCTTCTTCGAAATGACCGTGATGAATTGATTGGGCGAGTTTTCAATAACGAGCAACTCGCGGAATAAGTCATTGTTTACGTTTGTCAGTTAGGCCCTAATGAAAAATCTTTGTCAATATATCGACACTAATATCACCGAAAGACAAAATGAACAAAACATTTGCCGAATAAAACCATCGTCGGAGAAATATTGTTTTTATTAGAACTTGACAAATTTCGAATCAAATAACTTGGCTAACCACTGAATTAACCGGAAAACCAGTGCATAGTGGATTCTAGTAATGTTGTCAAAATATTTATAGTTTGGTATATTTTACTGCTCCTAATTTGAACTTTTTAAAATTTGATTTATCTTTGTATCTTTAAGCTCCTGCATATATGATTTTTATAGCAATTTATATTTTTTTATTCTTTATCTATTTAGGTGTTGATACTTTTAGTTTCTTTAATTTTTTAATCTTAATGTTTTTAGATATTTGTTTATTTTAATTCTCAGATTTTAAGATAGGGGAAATCACGGCTTTGGCGGGTTTTCTTCTATTATTGTCAGAGTTTTTTTTTATTTCGCCAGCAGATTCACAGAGTATTTATAGAAGAAATGTTAGATTTTCAGATTTTTAGATTCTATGAATTTAAATTTAATCTTAAGATTTCTAGATTTTTAGATTTTTAATATTTATAGATTTTCAGATTTTAGATTTTAAATTCTTAAGTTTTTCGATTTTTAGATTTTTTTTTCGATTTTAAATTTTTTTGATCTAAGATTTATAGATTTTTAAACAATAAGATTTTTAGACTTATAGTTTTTCAGAATTTAAGAATTTTAAATTTTTAGATTTTCAAAATTATATATGTTTAGATGTTTAGATTTTTAGATTGTCAGACTTTTGAATTTGTAGATTTTTTGATTTTCTGATATTTCGATTTTTTGATATTTAGATTTTTGGATTTTTAGATATTTAGATTTTTAGATTTTGAGGGGGCTGCAAAATGGTGAGTCGACAACTGTGATGGAGCGTGCGTCCCTGCAACATAGCTCTGGTCCTCACAAGTTCCTACCTCATGCTTCCACGGGTCAGCAGATGACAAAGACCGCCAGCTAAGGGTTGCGTACTTAGCTGGTAGTGCAGCCTGGGCACTGTTGTCCTTCTGACTTCAGCTAGATTGAGGAGGTGCGTGCCGAGCGTCTGTCCACCAAGGAGGTCTGTTCACCAGCGACTGAGTAAGAAACGCTGTATCTCGTCAGCTATACCTTAGGAGGCAGTAGGCAGCGCGGTAAGATAGCATGCTGAAGTCTTACCCTACCACGAAAAATGTAAGTATTCTTTATTTCTTTATACGGTATATAATTTTGGATCATCCATGGAATCATAAGACATGCAGATAGTACACATGTTATTCTCATTTTATATTATAACATCTCTTCACAATATTTTTTATGCTATTTTCAGCTTCGCATTTATCCATCATCGTAAGTTTTAGTCCACTTACCCCCCATGGAGCGAGATACGGCGCTATAACCTTGGCAATTATTGCCACGCTTTTGGTTCAAATGCCAAAAGTTCACCCACAGGCAAAAGGAGCATCAACTAATCTTTCTAGCATCTATGCACCCAACGATAAGGTACAAATTATCACACTGTATAACTCAACATGGAAGCGTTTGGTACGGGAGGTCCACGCTTTCTTCCTTCCCTTGATTCAGAGTAGTAAAGCGATTTTAGATCTTTCTGGAATCGCTCTATTTCTTGGAATCCTCTCTGCGGCACATACTACGCAGTTGGCCTGGCCGATGACAAGAAAAATGATGTATTCAAGAAAATATCATTTTCCAGGATGCTTTCAAGAATTGGCTGCGTTAGTATGAGATTAGATTAGATTAGATTTTAGATTTTTAAATTTTGAGGTCCCTAAATTTTTAGATTTTTAGATTTTTGGTACTAAGATTGTTTTTAGATTTTAAAATTTTTGATTTTTAGTTGATTATTAAATATTTAGATTTTTAGATTTTTAGAATTATAGATGCATAAATTTTAAGATTTTTAAGATTTTTAAATTTTTAGATATTTAGATTTTGAGATGTTGGGATTTTCAGATTTATAGATACTTAGATTTCTAGATATTTAGATTTAAAGATTTTTAGATTCTTAGATTTTTAATGTTTTTGATATTTAAATTTTTAGATTTTTGGATTTTTAGATTTTTGGATTTTTAGATTTTTGGATTTTTAGATTTTTGGATTTTTAGATTTTTGAGATTTTAAGAAATTAAACTCTTAGCTTCAAAACAAAGAATCCATCCTGAGCCCTTGCGGCTCGTCAAGCCGGCCAGTTCAGCGCAAGGGTGTCCCACTTACACATTAATATGAAGAAAATATAAAGACAGGCAAATTTTACCGACAGGCCGAATCTTAGATCCATAGTCTCACATTAGAGCACTTTCCGATGTTTGCATAGTAATGACAATTTTATTCTATTTGGTAATAACTTATATTTACGCTTCTGAAACTGGTTAAGTTTAATAATAAAGACATAAGCCAAATTCCCTGTCGACTTATGATGAAGAAATTCTATAATGTTAAGCCTTATACATTTTTACACACACTGTTCCACGTCAATTCATCGACCTGAGTCATAAAGGGCGAACACGAAATTATTGCGACTCCGAAAATGTCATGCCAATTTTCTTATAATGTTTAGAATGAAACCAAAATTTTAGGGTAGTTTTATACATATATTTACTTCAAAAATCAAAAGAAAAGTTAATCGATGGAGCCTTGAGTGTAAAATTGAACGCATTTTCGCTTGATGCCTTCCATCAAAGTCTTTACAGTGTCATCCGGTACCAGTTTCTCAGTTTTTTTTTTCCATTTTCTTAACATGTCCTTCTCGTCTTTGACTGTCTTCTTGCTCTTCCGAAGTTGCCGCTTCATCATTGCCCAGTACTGCTCTACCGGGCGCAGCTCCGGACAGTTTGGTGGATTCATGTCCTTTGGAACAAAATGGACAGAATTGGCCTCATACCACTCCAGGACACTTTTAGAATAGTGGCATGCTGCCAAATCTGGCCAAAATAGCGGAGCTTCGTCGTGCTGCTGCAAGAACGGCAAAAGGCGCTTCTCGAGGCACTCAGATTTGTAGATCTCGCCATTTACTGTGCCCTTTGTCACGAAAGGCTCACTCCTCAGTCCGCAAGAGCAGATGGCCTGCCAAATGAGATATTTGGAGGCGAACTTCGACATTTTCTTCTTCTTAAATTTGTCGTCCACATAGAACTTGCTCTTGCCGGTGAAAAACTCCAACCCCGAAATTTGCTTAAAATCGGCTTTAATATACGTTTCGTCGTCCATCACACAGCAGCCATATTTTGTCAGCATCTTCTCGTAGAGCTTCCGTGCCGGAGTTTTAGCCGTCTGTTGTTGCCGCTCATCGCGGTTTGGGAAGTTCTGTACATTGTATGTATGTAATCCAGCTCTCTTCTTTGCATTCTGGACGTAGCTCTGCGACATGCCGATCTTTTTAGCCAAATCACGGCTTGAGATGTTGGGATTTGCTTTAATCATCCGCTTCACCTTTCCCTCCATCTTTTTGTTCTCCGGTCCCGGTTTTCTGCCAGCTCCTTTGCCGTGGTCCAACGTCAACCGCTCCTGGAACCGCTTCAACACTCTGGAGACGGTTGAATGGTGAATGTTCAAGATTTTTCCCAACTGCCGGTGCGACAGGTCAGGAAATTCCAGGAGTTTGGAAAGAATTTGTTCTCTCGACATGTAAACAATACACAACAATGAGAAAGTGTGCAAAATTTGGTTGATTTTTACCCAATGGTAAAAAAGTTATGCCCTGTTGAATGTGTCGCAATAATTTCGTGTTCGCCCTTTATAACACTATGGTTATCCTGATTTTCTATCAAAATATAAGACTTGGAGTGATCCTTTAATCTTAACATTGCACGTGAAAGCCAAACAGTTAAAAGGGATAAGCATGAGGAAATATTGAGGAGATATTTATGCCCACGTCGATCCACGTCGATCCACGCCGCCGCCGCCAAAAACGACCGCCGCCGCCGCCGATTCAAAATAGATCGGCACACAGGTCTAGTCACAAAATGAGCAATTATTTCATTCTGCTCAAACGCATACAACCATTATGCCAAACGACTTTAGGCCAAACGGAGCACAATCGTTGGTTCGCACCTGGTTTCATGATGACTTTGTTCGCGCTGTCCGAAAACTGCTCTTCTGCAGAGCAACCTTTGAAACCATCAGCACTCCTGGTTATGAGTAACTGCACTGATCACTACGACGGATGTGATGATTTGGAGAGCGATGATGTATTAATTCAGGTAATTTACCCACCACCAGACGTGATGGCAGAATGTCAGCCAATGGATCAGACGGTGATTAATGCAATCAAAACCAGGTATAAGCGGAAACTGATGTTGAAGCTTGTTTTCGAATATAAGCATTTATCTCTTGAACAACGACTGAAATACGTATCCTTACGGCACAGTATTGATTGGATCGCTGAAGCATGGGACGAAATCAATCAGGTTACAACTTTGACTTTTAATTGGGTCGCGACCCAATTAGCGCACCCTCAAACTAACGAGCAACCCAAGTAAAAAACCCAATTTGCGAACTTTTTCTGTATATGTTCTGATCTCAGTGTGCCAAAACCTTTAAATAGGAATTTAAATAAAAGAAAAAAAAATGTTTCGAGCCAGCTTTATCAACAAACACAAAATGTGAAATAACTTTTTCATCTATTGTATACTATTTCCTGAAAATGTATGCGTTTCATTTTTATTTCAATTAATTTTAAAAAGTGTTTTCTAATATTTTCTAATTTCTATTTCCTTACAGAACACCATTTGCAGAGGAGTCTCAATATCGGTAAGTCAATGTTTGCTCCGTAAATAAACGTTCTATTAATTAACTTCAAACCCCGCAACCATATCGGTAAACTTTCGAATCGACCAATCGATACCAATGGCACCAAACCCGAACGGTAGCGGAATTCTAATCGTGGTAACAGAAAGCACGAATCCTATTCAATCGCCCCCAGGGAAGAAAGCACTCATCGAACGGAAGTTTACCGGAGTCCATGTCTTCGCTAGCAAACACGTGATAGGTCTATAATTTATGATTAAAAATCGATTGGAAATTATCACGGCTGATTGAGGAAACTGATTGCTTCGAAGGATTTGGCGTTTTTCGGAGAAATCAAAATACAATAGCAGCTTGTTTGGAAATTGGTTTTATTCATCGAAGCAAGCTACAGGAAAACTTTTCCATGTATCAATCGACTGTAGGCGAAAATGAACGGAGTTTGGCGTCACGTTTCCAAGCGGTGAAAAAGGTCTTGGGGAAGAGTTGTGCTGTGCTCAGTTAGAGGAGATTAATTATTTCGAAATTGATTTGAACGATGAGTGTTTGCTGTATAATTTTAACTGTTATCTTGGGATTTTTTTGCAGAAGGTGTTGTGGAAATAGATTGAGAAAATAAAGGATAACTGTACTGTAGAATTCTGTGTTCTTATGTTTGGGATTCTGAAGTTTAGCAGTTGCGTAATGAGACTAGTGGTTATCTGTTGCTTTCAACAAGATGAAGTTTAAAAAAACTCTTTGTTTGATGTAAGAAACTAATAAAGATAATTTAAACATCCAAATATTTACTTTGAAATTTTACAAGCGTTACTTATAGCGAATTTTGTTGAGATGAGTAAATAAAAAGAAGGTTATCCATCGTTGGAGAAGGGAGAAAGACTTTTCCGTATGACATGGTTTTAATATGAATAAGGTATAAGCACAGGATCCCCTTTTTACTCATTCGGCACATGCGGTTCTATAAAGCAACACCATGAAGCATTTGGTTTGCTTCCAGGTCTGTGCTAGGAATTTTTCGAACATTTCTAGACACACAAATATACTTCAACCAATAACTGTGGAAGTGCATTTAGAACACATTTAGAAGTTGACAGCAGACAATAAGCTAATTGCGCTAAACTATATGCTGGAAATGCCAAGAAAGAAGAATTAGTAAAATCACACGAAAGCGTAGCCCTACATTATTGATTCCTTTCGTCACGATTATGGTAACGTGCCTCTATCTAAGGACGTGGATCGTAAAGAGCTAAGGTAAAATACTATAGTGTAGTAGACGGCAATAATGGGGTTTATCAGTAAACTGATTTCTAAATGGTCTAACACCGTGCCTTTGCATTCCTAGGGGCAGAAACAATTTGTCCTTCCCACACGAATCCAAAGAAATGACACAATAAAAATTATCACTGATTGCGTCCCTTCCAACATTCTGCTTCCATACAAGAATAAATGCTTTTTCAAAGGCCATCGTGTCTGGTATCTCCTTTTTTTTTGTTATTAAACATCGATCAACCAGTGCCCACACTATCACAAGCCAACAGGGTTCACTATTTCATGAAGACTTTCCAATACCTAATCGACTTTGGCTTGACTTCCTCTCCTTTCTATTCTACCAAACAAGCATTAAGTTGCCACACTGTCCCTGCCGAATTGAACAAATTTACAGTTTCCCTAATGGCAGTTTCCTGGCGATGCGATGTTGCGGTCGCTGGAAAGGGGGAAAATCAATTTAAATCATTCGATTTTGGGGCTCCTTTTACGACGTTAAGCCATTGTTTAATGTGTCATCGGTGAGGAGAATGGTGAGCTGGGTTGGATTTCGTGGCCAATAGAAACTACAGACATAATGGTCGTTATGGGCTTTGAGTGCCTAACGACTGTTTGGGAATGCGATTGGTGTTTGGATTTAATTTTCTTGATATGGATTAGTGTTTTCGTAACATTTTTAATCTACCAGAGGTCATAACCATCGATTTATGTTTCTGTATTTTGACGTTGCGGTTATAGTTAATAAAGGTTGCGCCCGATGAAATTCGGACACGAAAATCTTGTTGGAGTTTGAAAATTGTAAGACCATTATTTCAATTTGCCTTCTTACCATAAGCAATTGCTCAAACTCTCCATAATATACGGTTCATTACCATACTATTGATTTGAGTTGTCCACGTTCAATTTCGGAAACTTTTCTTCCAGTATAGACTTTTAATTGTTTCACGGATCGCTGAAACGATTCACTTGTATGACAGTTGAAACTCTATACTTTATTTCGTGGTACAACGTGTTTACATTCTTGTTACATTCAGTAAAATAGCATCGACCAGCAGCAAAATCCGAATTTATCGGTACGCGATCTGGCCAAGAAACTATTAAGCGGCTCAATCTATGGAATTTGTTCCGAAAGACATTAAGCCACCAAACTGTCCGGAACTTCGTACTATTGAAAACTATTGGGCCATGATAAAGCGCGAATCAAGACCAAAATAGAAACGAAAATAAACTGAGAAACATGTACAGGCTCTGATGGAGGATTTCAAAAGCAAATATCGTACATAACCTACAACCTTTCGTCGACCACTCTCGATGTTGAGAAACCACTGGTCGTGTATTCTTACTAAGCCGTTTATGCATGAGTGTGAAGTGAACTTTCATGAATGAACTTTCATTCATATAGTTTATCTTTTCTATTGATATAGCATAGTATAACATTTTCCGACCAAACACAATCCTGAGTTCGCTGCTGTAGAGAGGATAAAAGTTTTTGAATGGTATGTGCCCGGGCTCTATTTTCAGAAATTTGAAAAACCTCGGAGTAAAGCGGGATTTTTTGTACCGAACCATCCGGAGGTACCGTGACACCTGCTCGTTGGATGACCGGAAGAGATCCGGTCGTACTCGTACGGTGCGGACTGCACGAGTTGTAAAAGTGGTCAGGAAACGGATTAGACGAAAATCACAGCGCTCTGTACGTCAAATGGCCGCAGATCTGAATGTTTCGAGATCGTCAATGTACAATATAATGCAAAATGACCTCGGATTTCAAGCTATCAAGAAACGTAAGTTGTAGAAGGAGATGTTCGCTCATCACCATGAGGCACCAAGAGTGAACAACAATGTTTTTGGCTAGAATGAAAGATATGAAGAGACAGTTTTGATAGTTCCGCTAGTGTGCGGCAGGATTGGAAATGAAACAGATGTTTTTTTATGAAAATTGAGCGAAAAGGGCATGTATACGGTGGTACTCGAACCAACGACATTTTTGCCTAACATCCCACTGCGGGGTAGATTAAAGCACGGACTAAGTCCGCCACTTCAACAGGCTGTACCACGTCAGTTTTCTTGAAATTCATCGACAGCAGTTGGAAGTTCTATTACGACCAAAAATGATAAATTACACAATTTTTCGAATTCCTCAGCTTGTATACAAAACGGATCCAACTTCCTGGAACAACATTTTTAGAACTTGACAAACAGCTGACCATACTGTATGTTGCTACACGTGGTGAATCAAAGACTGTTCTCGAGGCAGACTTTCTAAGGACTGAACTCATAGCCCATTCATCCATCCGTGCACTGAAAATTTATATTCCTAAAGAAGCTTTCACACGTTTCGTAAACATGGATTTTGTACATAGAACAAATGTACCGTGTATTGTATGAAACATTCATATTGATTTTTATCTGGTGAAATACTATCATTACACCTTTTTGTAGATTTCACGAAATGAATTTCGTGATGACCAGCCAATCGCTGTTTCTCTTTTATCGTACTCATGCAAAACAGTGTTGCTGCTAGGAAAGGCTAGAATTTCATGCACATTAATCAAGCATCTTCTCACGAGTCACCATGGCCTAGTGAGACCAACCACGGATTCAGTATCAGCGCTTTCCATAAATTCAGGTTCGAATCCCATATCAGAAACATTAAAAAAACACTTGACAACTCCACGCTTTTTTGTCAATTATATTTCGAGTCGATAAAGTCGATCTGTCCTTCATGCAACCACCGGAGAGACGTTTCGTTTTAATTTTTGACAAAATATTCGTAGCTTTTTGGATTGTTTTCGTACAATGCATGAATGTTCTATCTGTGTCAACAAAAGCTTCGTGGTTTTGACAGTTGCGAGTATCACAAATGTATCTTCATTAAAAGTACAAATCAGTTTAGTTGCAGAAAACAACGAATGGATTTGTAAGTATTACCTTCGATTTAGTAATATAAAGTAAAATTAACTTTCAGTGTGGCTGATCCTTTAATAATTACTTACAAATGGCTACATGCAAAACTTTAAAACGAAATGCCACTGTTTGCAAATGTAGGCTTGAAACTTTAAAATGATAATTAAATAAAGGGGGCTGAATCGTATTTCAAAAGAATCTCCATATGTTATTAAACCAAGCATTTGAGGAGCTCCTAAACCATGAACTAAACTTCACATTTGCTTGATTGATTGCCGGAATCTTCAACGATGGCACACAGCCTCGAGTTCAAATTGTCTGTCTTCTTCTATTGCGAAAACCATTGAAGTTGTCTAACAAACATTAATCTTTTCATCGAGAAATAAAAGCAGAATAAATGCAGGTCAAAATATTTCAGTCTGGCTGTTCGTAGACTGCAGCGAATACGTGTATTTCCCAAGTCAAGGCCAGTATCGACTTAAAAAGTAGAGAGGTTACTGAAATTTGTTCAATATTACCAAACGGAATTTTGACAATTGATCTGCATGGGACAAAATGTCATCTTCACGTACGGCATAAAGGGTGTATTCGATAAAAATGGCACACAGAAAATCTTCTGTAACTTTTGAATCGTATGAGTAAAAAACCTATAAATTTGAGTAGATCTTATCCATAGTGTATTATTTACATCTGCCAAGTTTCATAGTTATACATTCAGTAGTTCCAGTCATGTCGTCGAAACAAGAAATTGTCCGTGAGAAAATGTTGTGTACTCACAATCAAAATCCAGGGGCGTCCCACCGGTGGATTGCTAAAAGGCTTGGAATTGCAAATACAACTGTGTCTCGTGTAATAAGAACCTTCAAGGAGCGTCTGAGTGTCCAAAAGAAGGAAGGGAGTGGTCGTAAAAGTGGTGCAATGCACAGTAAAATGGCCAGGAAAGTCGTACAACAATTCAAGAACCGTCCAAATATGTCAATTCGAGATGTCGCTTAAAAGTCTAAGGTGTCAGTCGGTTTTGTGCAGAAAACCATGAAGCGTGCTGGGTTACATGTTTACAAAGTGCAAAAAGCCCCAAACCGGAATGAAAAACAAAACATCACTGCGAAAACCCGCGCCCGGAAACTTTACACGAAGCTGCTCACCAAATTCGGTTGCATCGTGATGGATGACGAAACATACGTCAAGGCCGACTTCCGTCAACTTCCTTGGCAAGAATATTTCGTTGCCAAGTCGAAGTTCGATGTTCCACAGGATGTTCGAAAGAAGAAACTATCGAAATTTGCAAAGAAGATTCTAATCTGGCAGGCGATTTGCGGATGTGGTGAAATAAGTGCTCCCTTCATCACTTCCGGAACAATAAACGGTGCGATTTACACGGAAGAGTGCCTTAAGAAGCGTCTCTTGCCATTCATTAAGAAGCACAAAGGATCAACTGTGTTTTGGCCTGATCTAGCATCCTGCCACTACGCTCGAAACGTATTGGAGTGGTACCGAGCCAACGGAGTCAATTTTGTGCCAAAGGATATGAACCCACCAAATTCACCGGAACTTCATCGAATTGAAAAATTCTGGGCAAAACTATAAAAATAGAGCTAGAATTGAAGAAAATTTGGGTAAAAACAACAAAAACACTGGGAAAATCAGTTGTACAAAATTTGATGGGTGGAGTGAAAAGGAAGGTGCGGGCATTTGGGATGGGAGACGAAATTGAATAAAACAAATGTTGTAAATCAAAACTCATTAGTAGTTCTTCATTCCCTGAAAATTTCAAGAAAATCCGATAATCAGTTTAATTTTGATGAGTATATATGTGTGTGCCATTTTTATCGAATACACCCTTTAATCGAGCGGAATATGTTTCCGAAAGTAAAAGTGACAGCTCCCATTTGTTAACGTGCAAACCCTAAAAATTTCAATATTATTTTTCGTTTTTTTCAGGTGGATACTGCTGCAGAAATTTCTTTTTGATTCTGTACTTTTCCGTTTCAGTAAGCGGAATTTAACATGGGTTTGGGATGGAAAAAGAAATTTCTTTCGAACACGATACCGGCCTTCACAAGGAAAATAAAACAGATTTTTATTGTGTTGATTATTTCGAACATTCACCAATCGGGGAACATTCAGTTGACCAAACTTAGTATGCAAAAATTTCACAATTTAGAATTACACAATTTACGATTCAAGCAAGGCTCAAAAGTGTACCTTCCCCATAGCAACGCTAACCTGTGAGTTCGGGGTCATACCTCTATCTAGCAAAATGACAGTTTTATTTCACCAACCGCTCTGAGCTACCCAACTGAGGTAACAAATGTGAACATTATTTCAAATGGTTTTTATTTTTTTTCCACCCCGTGTCGGAATGATGCTGACAAATGCCACCTCTTGACGTTGAACCGAAGTTTATGTTGGAGTAATAAATTTTGCACCTTTTTGTCGCAACGAGTTCTTGGATATAAACGGGAAAAACCCGATGGGTTAGGGAACCTGGACCAACGAATATATTTTGAAAATAAAAAGTTCCAATAATTCATCTATAGTTATACTTTTCATCTGCTTCGATTCGATTGGTTGACATGCCAAAGTGCTGTAAATTTAAGTCACAACAAAAATTTCCTCAGCAACTCCAGCTGCCAACGACTCCCGTCGTCACCTCGAACTCGTACAAGAAAATGTATTTACCTGCACTACCATTTTCCCACCATTTATGTCCAAGGTGGCACTTTCCATTTGTAAGCTTATTGTTGTAGTTCAGAATATATACGAACTGATGTTAAACCTTTTAAAATTGAGTCATAAATTTTACACGTATCGCTATGAAGTACGAGTACATATTTGCTCCCACTGTGTAGTATGTAGTGGCACTACAAGCGACTAACTGAACGGGCTCGATCTGGATTTCTTCGTGTCGCACCCCGCTGAGTTTGACAGAGTGCCTGAGCGTGCCGGCATTGCGGGTTGCATTCGGTGCTTAGCAGTAGGAGAGTGTGTATTATTATGTTTTGCACGTTGATGTACACGTCATAATAAATATACTTTCGCAGTCTGGCAAGTGACAGTCTCAGAACGATCGTACAGGGATGGAAACAGTTTTGATGATGCCGAACCCTTTGATGTCCGTTTTTTGTTTATTCCAATATGTTTCCGCAGACCTGCTAGAATTGATTTAAATTTGAGGTGATATGAAAGTGTAACAGTCACTGCATAGTCCTCCGGATCACTCAGAATATTTGCACAGTTGTGTATCACTTTCGTTCTAGAGTGACGCGATATTTACCATACATTTTGACAAAGATGTTGACAAATGCTGATTCAAGCCCCTTATCGATCCTACGTTCTGGCTCCTTGGGAAAATGCATTGGCACCTCGCATTTTTGGAGTGGTAAATCTCAGTTATTGTTGTAAATTCAAATAGCTATTTTGATAAGCTGAGTTGAATAGTATTTAATACTCTTAAAATATATCTTTATTTTGTAAAAGGGGTAAAAAAGATGAGTGCACATATTGGAATACATCATTACGATTATTATATCGACTTAACGTAAAACCGTTTGAATTTTCTTCATTAAAATTTACAATAAAATTTCAGTCGCCATCAAAACCGTTAAAACTGGACATTTTAACAACTCGAAAAATATATATTTTCTAAAATTTCGTTTATTGGGCCACCCTTTATCAAAATGGATAATGGAAGTGGTCAAAATGGAAGGAAGAGGATCAATGCATCAATAATTTGCACGTGCATGGCGAAAATCCAAGCTACTCTCACGCCAAGTTGGCTAAACCAACTGTTACCATTTAAATAGTTTTAGTTTTCGGTGAACGTTTGTCGACAGCCAGGAAAGTTGGATCGGGGGGAAATCGAAAGCCGGAGGCCACAGCGATGACAAGAAGAGTTGCCCGCTGTTTCGAGCGGAACCCCAAAGTCTCCGTCCAAGATGTCGCAAAGAAGCTGGGAGTGGCGCCTTCAACCGTAGAAAGAGTTGAAAAAACGAGTTGGACTCTCGACTTACACGACTTACACTCCAAATCGTGACGATAAACAAAACACGTCGGCCAAAGCACGATCGCGAAAGTTGTACACGACTACGCTGACGAAGTTTGATTCCGTGGTACAGGACGATGAAACTTACGTCAAGGCAGATCTTAAACAACTTCCTGGACAGGAATTTTAAACGGCAATAGGACGAAGAAAGGTGGCAGATATTTTCAAGCATATTAAACTGTCAAAGTTCGCGAAGAAATATCTGGTTTGGCAGGCCATCTATACCTGTGGCTTGAAGAACAACGTTTACATTGCGAACAGAACCGTCAACCAGGAAATTTATCTGAGCGAGTGCCTACAAAATGTCTAATGCCTTTCCTGAAGCGACACAATTGTTCCGTTCTATTTTGGCCGAATCTGGCATCTTGCCATTACGAAAAAAAATCCCTGGAGCGGTATGCTGCCAACAACGTTCAAGTGGAGCCCAAGGACAAGAGTCCTTCCAACACGCCAGAGCTCCGCCCAATCGAACAATATTGGGCCATCGTCAAGCGGAACCTTAAGAAGACTTAAAACGCTGCTGTAAGCAAGAAACAGTTCAGGGCAAACTTGCGTTTTGCGGCGAATAACGTGGACAACACAATCTTATGACATGTGTTAAACGAAAGAGCCGGCAATTTGCATTTCGTAATAAGGAAGTTAGATGAATATTTCTCCTGTATTCTGTATTAACTGAACTTGAAAAATAAAAGGAATTTGACTTATTGATAAAAACTTAGATCGACTCACAACCATTACTGTTTGACCAAATTTTGATTGGAACACCCTTTATGCGTGCTTTTATAGCCTCATGGCTCCTTGGGTACGTTCTGACCAATTCGCGTAACTGTCGAAAAGTGTATAAGATTGTCTTAAAGCTGTAGAAAATGCAATTGTATAGTAGAAAACGATTCTTGGAAGAATTAAAGATTTATGGACTTTTCCTCCGAGAAATTCAAATTTAATCTCTCCTCAAGATATCGTCGGATTCCCTCAGAAAGCTTATCAAAACTGCCATAGTAAAATGTAGCCTCTCCCCCAGAAGATAAGCCTGAATATCATGATCTCTAATAGACCTGCCGAAAGTTTCTATACAACAGGCTTCTCAAAAATTTATCTGTATGAGCTGTTTATGAGTGCTAATCATGACCAATCCATCAATAAACCAATCGTTACTTTTAATTCCCGAGCAATCAACATACTATTCGGAATCGGAATTGGCAGCAAAAATGAGTCGTAAAATTCACGATAGTCACAATTCCGGGATCCTTCTCATTTTGAACTAGTCAGCGCTTTCCGGCTGCAGTGGCTGTAAAAAGCTAGTGGCTGTAAGAAAACCATTCGTTATTCAGGAATGAAACGAAAAGCCACTTCGCTAGCACCGCATGCAACTTAAAGAATATCAGCATCCGAGGCGAGCAACGCCACTTTCAACGCCTAATGACAAAATGAAAAATTGGAATTATACATTTTTGGCAAAGGAACCAACTTGCCAAAGATTGCGAAATTTTATGATCTACTTCATCTATTTGGTATGGAATTGCTGAAATATCAACTTCTACGGATGTTCTGGAACATCCGGAAGTCCACTAAATGGCCATTTAGAGCCATAAATTGTTCTTCACATAACTTTACTTCTTATATTTTATTTACAAATGGTTTTGGAAAAAATCTTTTGGAAAAAAATCTAACCATTTTATCGGATGTTCTGGATATTCCAGGGGACCATAAGGTGGCCATATCTCGGAAGTGTTGGCTTAATATGACAATTTAAATAGTTTATTTGAAATCAGTGGCCCAAAATTACTTGTAAACAGGTAACTTAGCTATGTAAGTAAAATCCATTTTTGCACTTTTTTCCACCTTCTGTATGGAATGGAATCACTGTGCCATGTGCTGGTACTTTGTAACGTTAGATGAATATTTTCAATTAAATTTAACTTAAATTCAACAAATTTTGACGTTTGTATCTTTTCAAGAAAAAATAATATATTTGAATTGAATTGGAGTTGAACTATTACTTGCTGATTATTATTTTGTTATAATAAAATATTGCTTGAATTCGGTAAGTCGGCTTGACGATTCGAATTCCAATCGACAGGTGGCCTCTGCCTGCAGGAGTGGCGCAAAAGCCATTTTGTTTCAAAAACCTCCTGAGAATTCACCGAACGTTTCCAGGGAAGAAAGAAGTTCGTTTGAACAAAAATATTTCAACTGACTCATATCCCCATGTTAGCAATTCGATTCATTTTGGTTTCTTTGCCAGGTTTTGAAACTCTCACGAAGTAGACCGTTTTCTATAAGCTTAACCGAATAATCGTCAAATAGAATTGTTCAGGTGAGAAATGTACCTACAAGCAAACAAGCAGACTATAGTTTTGAGTGTTTTGGCATGAACATGCGTGACGGGTCATTAGTTTTACCCTAGGAATACGTTTCTCTGTTCTATACCGAGTGCCATTTCAAAACTTTGAAAAATGAGGGCTTTACGCTGAAGGGAAAGGCTTATGACTGCTAATAACTCCCGTTTAACTGAACACAATAACTTTATTCAAAAATTTCCAACATTTTTGCACTGAAATCACAATGACTGTTAGGTTGACAATGACATATATGGTTCAATTTTTACCTAAAAATGACCTACCCTTGCTCCCATACACATCTCCGTATGAACAGGTTAAAAATATGGTCCTCAAAAACGGGTAACAAATGGTTCAAATAGTCTTCTTCTTTTTATTGTACTTAGTTTCATTCCATGAAGAATACAGAAATACCCCTCAGCTGCAAAATTATTTTGCTTCTTTGCCGGTGTCTGATTTTATAACTAAGACCCGTCTTCTCTTTCGAATTTAGCTTCGTACAGTATTTTCGTGCATCTCTTCATTTAGGGCTATGCTATCATCGCTGGTGTTTAAATGAGCTATTTGAAAAATATTCAACCGAAATTCATGCATTTTCATTGAAAATTCTACCAATAACAATTATTTTTATTAAGTTATCCAGACAACAGGCCATACTTGAGAACATAGAAAATTTTTAAATCATTGTTATTTTAACTGTTTGAAGTGTTAGTTTATAACGTATGAATATTTTCTGTACATCTATGCTGAATTATTCGGTTTATCGGTTCAATTTAGTCAAATTTAGATCATTCGAAGATCATCGTGATAATCTGTTCAGCTAAACCAGTGAAAGTTTACCTCACCTTTACCAATCAGACCAAGACCGGTGTAGCCTCTGCTGTACACAGAAGTTGTTTCCATTGTAATCGGTCCATGACTGTCCATGAGCCGACCTCGCCAGCCTCGCTGTCTGCGGAGAGTCCGCAGGTCGCCTTGCTCGTTGCGCGCCTCTTCTTCTTGTACCTGTCGGTTCGTTTTCGAGAACCATTTTCACAGGGCTGTCGTCCGACATTCTTACGACATGCCCAGCCCATCGTAGTCGACCGATTTTTCGATGTGTACGATGGGAGGTTCTCCCAGCAACTGGTGCAATTCGTGGTTCATTCGCCTCCTCCACGTTCCGTCTTCCATCTGCACTCCACCGTAGATGGTGCGCAACACCTTCCGTTCAAAGACTCCAAGGGCGCGTTGGTCCTCCACTAGCAATGTCCATGTTTCGTGGCCGTAGAGAACTACCGGTCTAATTAATGTCTTGTAGTTGGTTAACTTTGTGGTTTGGTGAACTTTGTTCGATCTTAGCGTCCTTTGGAGTCCAAAGTATGCACGCTTGCCAGCCATAATGTAATTCATCTTCTACGTCGATTTCATCACCGTCGATCTGAACTCGTGCTAGGAGGCTGACATTGTCTTCTCGTGAGCCTCTTCTCTACATGTTTTCAACGCATTAATCGTCTCAAAATTACGTGCTACGATATTAACGTCGTCGACGAAGCCAAATAGTTGGACAGACTTTCTGAAGGGCACGTTATATTCGCGACATTTTTGCAGCACTTGCCGAATCGCGAAAATCTGGTCCGTAGTAGCGCGGGCACCCATAAAACCCGCTATGGACCAATTTCCTCCTCAAATCCCTTCCTCCTCACCAACCTCCATTTTCGTTCGCTGTAAAAATGCCGTTCAGGTGCTCGAAGTACTGCTTCCACCTATTAATTACCTCACACTCTCCTGTGAGAATATTGCCTTTACGTAGCCTTTGCGCGAGCTGTTCAACTTTTCATAGAATTTGCGTGTGCCGTTAGCACGGTACAGTGCTTCCATTTCTTCGCGGTCTCAATCTTCACTCTTCTCCTTCGAAGAATAGAATTTTACCTGTCCTGTGCCTATCTATACAGTTCTACATTCCCTCTCGTACGGTGTTGCAGCATTCTCGCCCGTGCTGCATTCTTCTCTTCTACTGGCTGCTTGCATTCGCCATCAAACCAGTCTTTTTTCGATTCAGTGTTTCCATTGCAGTGCTACCAATGCACAGTGGTTTTCAATGAAAATTTGTGGCATTAGAGTCTTGGTTGCTTCTGAGAACTTGTTGCAAACTTATTGTACTACAATTTGTATGAAATTATTTTTTTCTTGCATTAAGCGCAAGAGTGGCGTATACTCTAAATTTTTTTTGAGCCAGTATCGTGAGATGATATATGTTCAGCAAGGTTGTAGAAGCTATTATTCTGAAAAACATATTTTTTGTAGAACATACTTTTTGTCTAGCTTCAAAGCCTACTGCGACAATTCCGAATTTTAGTAAATAATCGTTTTTCTACAAAAAGTCACTAATTTTCAACTTTCACAAGCTTGCTATATTCTACAAAGTTGTTTGTTTAAATATTTGCTACAATTTTGCTGAATACACCATAGTTGTATTTCTTCTTGTTTTCATTTTATAGTAAATTTTTAGTTAAATTTTTAGTTAAAATTAGAGTATACGCCACTCTTGCGTTTAATGCAAGAAAAAAATAATTTCATACAAATTGTAGTACAATGAGTTTGCAACAAGTTCTCAGAAGCATCCAAAGCTCTAATGCCACAAATTTCCATTGAAAATCTCATGTCCGCCTAAAGTAGCTTACTGGACCACTATGCAATGGCGGTTCGAATATCTCTCAAGCCATCCTCAGAGTAGCTGCGTCAATAAGCATTAAATTGGGTCCGATTCGATCGATTTTTCGTTAAATACAGTCTTCGTACTGTTTTTAAGGCATTGCCAGCTGTATTCGCTTCTGTCAGATTAAAAATTTAGAGAATAAACTGAACTTAAACTGCTTTGAAATACTTAAGAGAATTTTGTATATGATTTATTGGCCCTTTGATCTGAATTGCTTCGAATCGGTCATCTTGATATTGCCATAATTTTGTTGATTATTGCTGAAATAATTACATATTTGGTACATATGCCAAATTAGGCAGCTAGGCTAACATTACATCATTTTACCCTAAATAGCACGCGAGCTGAACCGAAAATGATTTCAGTCTTTGACAAGAGCTCTCAGCTGGTGGTTAGGACACCACAGTTCGCCCGGTTATGGTATGGGAGAGTCGTGCAAAACCGGCTAATCGGACAATTACCGGTTTCCATGCCCACCCAATACAATGATAAAATTTCGGGCCAGTCATTTAGGGATTGCGGATATGCTTGCGGCCAAAGAACAGTTTTCCATCAGAAACCCAGTTCAAACTCTTTTCCATCAAAATTTTACTGCAGATCGTTAGACCATGGACCTCCTGACACGGGATCAGTAACTTTACGGCACGGAAAGATTGCGGAGCGCAGTCGAAGACACGAAAAAAAATACTCACGTGATTATCAACCGCATCCGGGAGCTACGAGTCGAGCAATGTAAAAAATCTTGAACTCTTTCATGCCAAAAAAAAACCGGTAATCCTGTTCGCCGAAAAAAGCATGTTTATCGTCGTTACCGTATCAAATACCAGAATCGATCGCTACATAAGTTCTCTGCCGGTTAAGGACGTGACCGACGATCATAAACGCGTGTATTTGACCAAACATCCTGCTAGCGTTATTATTATTATTATTGTTTATTACAGTCAACAGGTAAAATATTTGCCCCAATGACCGGCATCTTAAAACTAAAATCACCAAACTACAAAATTAATCGAATTAACAAAAAATACGTCTAAAACTACACTTATTTGTATCCCTATGTACATTAAAATCAAATACAAAGTAACAACTATTGAAAAGACGACTCATGCTGCGTATTGGCTTATGGAGCCCATAGTTGGTTCTTGCCGCGGGAAGGCTCAGGAATGCATGTGCGCGTAGATTACGGCGGCGTATGTTGATGTCCAACATGCTGAGCAGTCTAGAACTATCAATGTTCCCTTGCAGGAGATCGCCAATAAAACATGCTTTTGCCACGTTACGCCTTCCATCAAGTGGTTGAAGGCTGATGAGCTGGCACCGACTGATATAGCTGGGTAGATTTAACGGGTCTCTCCACCTGAGATGACGTAGGGCAAATCGAATGAATTTCCGCTGGATTGCCTCAACACGCTGGATTTCATTCTGGTAATATGGAGACCAGACAACCGAACAATATTCCAAAATAGGGCGAACGATTGCGCAGTAAAGCGATTTCAAGCAATAAACATCCTTAAATTTTTTGGCAAAACGGAACAGGAAGCCTAACTGCGATGATGCCTTAGACACGACGTATGCTACGTGGTCTTTGAAGGTCACTTTGGAATCGATGAGAATCCCCAAATCCTTAACCGCCGTTTCGCGCTGCAGCTCAAATCCTGCCAAAGCATAACCGAATTGGTAGAGTTCGCGTTTACGGCCAAATGAAATCACCGAGCACTTGGACACATTCAATGTCATCCGATTGATGCGACACCATTCAGCGAACGCCCCCAGCTGTTGTTGCAGAAAAACGGCGTCTAGTGGATGCTTTATCGCGTAGAACAGCTTCAGATCATCGGCGTATGAGAGTTTTAGGCATTTGAGGATGAGATTGACATCGTTCATGTAAAGCAGGAACAAAAACGGTCCAAGGTGACTGCCTTGAGGCACGCCGGACAAAACTTTAAATGGTGACGAAACGTGATCACCGATTCTGACGGACATACTACGATCGGTTAGGTAGGATCGCAGCCAGATAAGCAAGTTGTTGCTCATGCCTAACTTATCAAATTTGGCTATTGCTACCTGGTGATTCATTTTATCGAACGCAGAGGAGAGATCCGTGTAAATAGCATCCACTTGATTACCGATTTCAAGTTGCTTGACCAAGAAAGAGGTGAAGCACGTCAAATTAGTCGATGTCGAACGTTTAGGAATGAATCCATGCTGATCCGGTGAAATATAGTGCGCGTAGCTCTGCACTAGCTTCCGAAGAATAATCATCTCAAACAACTTGGATACTGCACTTAATGCAGCTATGCCCCGGTAATTTGAGACCATTCTCTTGCAACCTTTCTTAAACACTGGGAAAACATATGACTGTTTCCAACAGTTCGGAAATATACCAGTGCACTGCAGTGGACAAAGAAAGATTGAATATCTTTGCTAACGGAGACGCAAGACAATCCACGCACTGTTTCAGTATAAGCGATGGAATGCCGTCCGGACCACATCCCGATGAGGACTTCAATTCCTTGCCAGCTGCAATTACCATGTCATTGGTGATGGCATAATGCATTCCGGAGGCAGGGAAACCGGGGCACATTACTGGTGGCGAGCGCGATGTCCTGCGGGTCGAGCAGCTCGTCGGAGAAAACGTTGCTGAATTGGGAACGGAAAATATCGGCAATATCGGCGATGCAATCAGCTTCGAGCAAACCATCCGTCATCGTGGAGGGCAAACCGACTTCCTTCCGCTGGTCATTGACATGACGCCAAAAGCTTTTGGGGTTGGACTTGAGGCTTTTTTGTAGACGGTCTTGATGAGCGTTATAGAGATGATCGTTCAATTGCTTGTACTCAGCATTCGCTTCCACGTAACACAATTTTGTGAAATCCGTTCGATATTTGCTGTGCCGTCTCAAAGCTGCCTGCTTCACTCTTTTGAGGCGCTTGAGAGCGGAATTCGACCAAGCTGGTTTAGGTGATTGATGTTTCGTCCTCACTGGAACAAACTATTGTTGGGAAAATTTCGGGAATGCGCTGTGCGTGTTGCAAATGATTACCTCCTCGATAGCATGCGTTTAATACAGCTTAAAAGCTAAAATTTATTAGTTAGGTTACTCGTTGGTTCTCTAATAATCAACTTAATACCTACATTTTGGTGTTCTTGGCTGGTTGCTATGCACACAGACAACGCAGCCTCAGTTTCCCGTTTCGGGTCCTGTTTTAATTAAAAGTTCTAATTAACTATTCATAATGTGATATACGCCGTACCTTTCTATTCGATCTGTATCTATTCGATATTCTAATAATAATTATTCACTTTCTCCGTAATTTCAATTTATTGCGTTACACTGCTTTTGTATACTTTCTATAGTAGCCATTTTATTTACCATTTCTTCCTTTTATCTTCTTCACTTTCGTTCTACTCTTGATCTATGCCTCTCCGTCAGCTGTCAAGCCTGTCATGCTGCGTACCGATTCCACTCAGTGGTGTAACCGGGATTCACTACAAATCCGGTGACGACTGCACCGTGGGTTCACCAATATTCCCCTGCCCGTGTAGTTCCGGTTCAACTGACGCTTCCGCTTCTCCTGATTCATCCCGAACATTCAACAGTGCCAGCTTGGTGGCGGGTCTGCTGATCGTTCCTTTCGATGTGTAGCAGGAAGTGATTTGGCGTAAGTGGTTCCTGCTCTTCGTGATCTAAAGGAATGTACGTAAGCGGTATCGAATTAATAATTGATTCAGCTACGAGCACTAAGGTCTCCAGGACCTCGTCGCTGGGATGGTTTGGATGGTCTGTGATCGCCGCCATGGCTGTCTTCACAGATCTTACCATGCGCTCCCATGGGTCTCCCATGTGGGGCGCTAGTGGTGGATTGAACATCCACTTCGTTTCCGAATTAGTGAAGGTTATTGCACAGTGTTTGTACATTACTTGGAGCTGTTGTTAAAGTGGATTGTTTGCTCCTACGAAATTGGTCCCGTTGTCGGAATAAAACGTCGCAGGTGATCCTCTGCGCGCCACAAATCTCCTGATGGCCATTACACATGACTGGGTGAACAAGCTGTGACCAACTTCGAGGTGCACTGTTGAAAACAGTGCCGAAATAGTCTACCCCAGTGTGCGTTAATGGTCGTACGAAAGCAGTTAGTGAAATTGCTGGAAGTGGGGCCATGAAAGGTGGCCGTGGTTCCGTCTTTTGGATTCGTCAGTGCTGGAATTGCTTAGCCACCCTTGCAACAACCGCGCGTAGTTGAGTGTGGGGTAATGGTCACCCTATTATTATAAACTCCCTGATGATTGAGAGTTCATTCGAGTGTCGCTCGTGTTCACCCCTGCGGAAACGATACTCTCATGAGACAGCCACCATCGGCCCTCTCTCTCAATTTCTCGCTCTTCGGTTTTCTCTACAGAGGCACTTGGATGCACACGAAGTAGAATCTACCTCTTTACACCTCGGACCATCAGACGGACAAGACGCGAATGTAAGTAGCTCCCAAATCACGCGGAGTCTGACCTCCCGATCTCTAGCCGGAGAATAGATGTCGGACGCCACATTGAGGAATTCTGAGCAGCTGTCTTGACCACTGTTTCATGGTTTCCATGTAGATAACGAACGTGATAACGTCCAACAAGCAATTCCGTCATTCGCTGATCTTTCGGGAGGAAAATTGGAAACCTATAGTCACAATTCGTCTATTCATCCGAAGAACTCCATCGTCGTCGAAAATCGGAGACATCCTGTTCTTGCGCACTCGATCTATTGATCTGCTTCGGTTTAGCTTCAGGGTGTTCTTTGTTGTAGGTGAGCGTTGCGTGCTCATCCGCGTACTCCTGCATCTGCGTATGTCACCAATTCAGGACTTCCACCTCCTTCAACTCTTTTCAGTCAAGGGACCCTCCGACTTGATTCCCTGGAATCTGGAGCCTCGACCATCTGGAGAACCATTCCACGTTTATTAATGACTGTTCCATGCTCTGGTGACGAAAGTTTACGGAGATCCACCTCCGTAGTAAACTGCTCTGTTGTCTCTGTACGCCAGGTTTCAACTGTTTCCCTCGGAAAGCTCGGTCCAGTGTACCAGCAGCCTTCTGGATTGAAGGTGGGACCGTCTCCCCATTTCATCGCTAGGTCTGCTACATTACCCTTGGTCGGGACTTTGTGCCATTCATCCTAGGTAGTCGTCGACAGAATCTCTCCCACTTGGAAACCGACGAACTGATGGTAGTGGCGAGTTTTGGATTATTGGTATTGTCAACGCCTTGCAGATACTATCCAGCAGTCGAGAACCGATTACTGCCGCGTGTAGCTCCAGCCGCGGTATTGAAAGAGGCTTCAACGCCTTGCCTTTGTCCTTGCTCCTATCAGCGTGCACCGTGGTGCTCCACCGATGCAGCTACGGAGGTACGTAACGCAAGCGTTCGCATTTTCACTAGCACCCACAAAAACGTGTATTTGCGAGTCCTTCGGTGTGACTCCAGTGTCGGAAAAGTAACATCTCGGTACATTAACTTCCTCAACTTTGACTAGTAGTCCACTCCACTTGTGCCAATCTTCCAATATTTCTCCACTGATTGGTTCATCCAAGCCTGATCCAGTTCTCCATATTCGCTGCATTATCATCTTGCGCATGCGCAACCAGTCAGACATGATCGCTCGTAGCACTTGGCGTTTGGTTGGTGTTTCCTGCTGTTCCAATAGACTTGTCTTGGACTTAACTGCATTCTCCAATACGCTCTAACACTTCGATGGAATTCGATACAAAATTCCTAATCTCCAGGCCGGCCATGGAGTGCACATACTTGACTTCTTGTATTAGCCTCACTGTTTTGTCCACCCTATCCACGCTATCGAGTGAAACATCTTCGTAGTGGTTTTCGATGATAGCTCTAGCAGCTTCGGGAAATTGCTCGGCATACTTATCTGCGTTTTTGTTTTTAATGTACTGTGCAATACACGGTGAGCAAGCTGACCCGAATGTAGCTACATCCATCACGAAAGTTTGTGGCGGCTGTTCCGATCGCTCCCAAAAAACGAAGCTCTGCGCCCGCCTATCTCTCTTTCGAATCAAATACTGGTGGAACATTTCCGTTATGTCTCCACTGAAAGCTACATGCTTCTGTCTGAAGCGCAACAATATGGTAGGTAAAGTAGTTATCATATCTGGTCCTTCCAACATCATGTCGTTGAAAAATACGCCTTCAACTCGAGCTGCCGCATCCCAGCCTTACTTATCCTGGTTTTTGTGGGCTACTCACTACCCTAAGTGGTAGGTACCACACACGACCAGGTTCCGTACATTCTAGCTCCTCAGCAGTTATGCGGTGGGCATATCCTTTCTCAAGGTATCCGGCAATCCGTTCCCTCACCATTTCGTTTAGATATGAGTCTTTTGACAGCTTTCTCTCTGAGGCTTCCATTCTACGAATGGACATAGGATAGCTGTTTGCTAGACAAGGTTCCTCATATCTCCACAGCAGCGCGGTCCTTATTCTTCCCCTGACTCCACGGGTGGTTTCTTGAAGGATTTTTAGCGCTCGCTTATCGTGCTCCGATTGGGGTCTTTGCTTGACGCTCGCTTCTTCAATCGCCAGGAATTGACGGAAAAGATCGTGAAGCTCCAAATCCTTTTCGTTTTGCTCCACGTGAACGTTCACGTTCGCCGCAACTCTAATATCGCTGGGCAGCTTTACTTGCTTTCAGAGGGAAATGCTTCTTCTCGCTCCTTCCTGTGATCGTGATTCTGATTCGCTGCGATATCACGATAAAGCCTCGATTTTAATCCACTCGATAACTCAGTATGACGCGTCAAGGAGGCCAAGGCCTACTCTGAACGCCACCCGAGTTTAGCAAGCCTCTGACAAATATTTACCCATACCTGGAGAGAAATGGATCCAGATTATTAGAACCTGCCGTGCGTTCCGGAAGCGTGTCTAGGCCTTTATTCCAGCAAGTGAAAATTCGATAGATTATCAACACCCTCTCCTCCCCCTTTTGAATAAATAAAAATAAACAACCGAAACCGATATTTTTGAGAATTTTTCTAATTTTGACATTGTTCAATGGTGCAAAAATTATCACGCATACGGTTAACCGCAAGCAATGTGGAAATTTTGAACTCCTATACTGAACCTGGTATTGAAAGGGTCGCACATAACAGGATCATTGCATAACGAGTTGCTAAAACGTGCTGCGGAAACGTATGATGATATACTTAATAGCACGTCTTGCTCTGCTGATGTAGATTGATGTTGGCGCTTGGTGGTTCACCAAGGCATAGGGTGTGACAGAATGAGTATACGTATAATATGAATTATAATATGAGTAAAAGGCAACACGAGAAGCATTCAAAGTGAGCTATATTAAAACATATCTTCTTCAGAGAAAGCAAGTGAGTTCAGAAAGGCACCAGTAAATCTGGCTCTCTCGAGCTGTCGTTTTGAATTTTGAAAGTGAACAGACTGTTCATGAGAAGAATCTACCTAAAGTTGCCGCTATTTAACATATGCTTCTGTATTTGGCAAAGCGATACCGCCAACCAAGACCATATTGAAACTGAGTCCGACTTCGGTCCTTATTATACAAAAGCAAAAATAGTCTGTGAAACTGAATGCATCGTTGGTAAATATAAATGCTAAGAGACAAGTATTCATCATTCTCCGATTCAGCTGTCATTTCGAAAAAATCTTCCGAAAAATACGACACCATTTTTCTTAATTCTCGATGCCACAGCTGATAAATGCTATTGGATGTGGCGTTTCATCGATTTTGTGACGTTTTCCTCCAGCATGAATCATTAACTAATGTACGAAATCTGACTGAAGCATCTTAAATCCCAACACCAAGACAAGGGTACGTGCTCGTCAAAAGGAATTTCGCATACAACAGCAGATAATCTTACCCTTTGAATGAAAAACACGTTTCGGTGGTTTGTGAAATGGAACGATAAGATTGAATAGCAGTTATCTTCGTAGAAATTATGGCCGTTCTTTCCTGAATCTGGAAACACAAGACATCGGTCGAAGTCGAAAAAAAAATACCAAGCTATTTATCGTTCCGAGTTGAGATGCGAATCCGTAACCTTATAGCATGGGTACCATCGACTGAAGCAGTGGCATTGCATTTGTTTTCATTTTCCAGTTAAGTAGACCGGGTATGGTGAACACATGCCGGAACGGAAGCGAGTCAGCAGCGCCGGCTGCCTGGATCAACTTTTCACTGATCATGACGGACGTGCAGAAAATTAATGATGGATGTATTTCCTTCGTTCGCTGGAAAAATACAAAGCTTAGCTTCATGTCAGTTCAACGGAAATAATGTTGCATAGCTTAACAAAGTTGCATGATTGTTAATTGGCGCAAATGAAATTTGATTCATGCACATTCGGACGTAGAGAATTTGACTCACGGTATTTGTTCGTGCTTTACGTGCTTCGTGGTATCAAAAGTTATAGTTGTGAGCGAAACAATGATCTATTTTAGTGGTTTTTTATCTGTTTCAATGGTTTTCTCGAACATTCACGATGTTGTGAATGTTATTCAATTCAATTTCGACGCACTGAACGCTTTTGATATTAATTCTCTGGTTCCGGGTAGTTGTGGTAACATTTAACTGTCCGTTACTACAATATGCATTTATGATACGAGTCAAGAACCCTCCGCTGCAAGAAGAAGCCAGTTCAACCGCGTATGGTAACTATAATTCAAATATTCAGTCTTTTTATTACAAGAACCAATAAGCTTCCTACGCTTCATACAGAACAACCTTGATATATTAGTCAGGAAGAAGAGTTCTGCAAGAGAACTAATTGGCTTAGCTGCTCATACCATGTCTACAGTTTCGGTATAATGATGTTGCAAATCATTACCGATTTTCAGAGCAATGTTTAAAAAATGGTTTACTTAGTAATAGAACAACATCATTTGGGTCTATTCCAGATTGAAATTAGCGGATTAGAAACCTATTTTGACTTTAACAAAAATTGCAGCTTTTTAAAGGGTTTACCTTTACCCGCACTGATAAAACTACCCATGCAGCATCAGTCATAGTAACCCATGAGTCAGCAGACAAAATTTGACAGGTCTATCAGTCGAACTCTAACCGTGATGGCAAAAACAGTGAACCATCTCCATTCAGAAGTGTGCGCATTCAAAGAACGGCACCCCGCCGCGTCCAAAACGTACATCGTGTGGCACTTTGTGGACGCCGTATACGCCCATTCCGGCATCTACAACATCTGGGCACTATTAGACAACAATCAGAGCATCGAAAGAAAGCCCGGTCCGGACGGCTGACGACCCTGAGCGACAATAAGCCCTAAAGGATGCTGAAGAGGAAGACCGAGGGAAAAGTGGCTACATCGTTGAGTGCGTTTGGCCGGGAGGTCGGTTCAACCGGTCAAATAGTGAAAAAGTACCCGACGAACATAAATATACATGTCATGAAGCGGAAGTCACGTCCACTGGTTTCGGAGCTGCAAGCAATGACGTAGCGGCAGCGGCTGAGTAAGATGGTCAACTCGATTTTTCCGGTGTATGGTTACGTGGCGGTGGTGATGGACGACGAGACCTATCTAACCCTGGATAGCAACGAATGGCAGGGCACTTCGTATTTTACTTCCCCCATGAAGGAAGTGAGCTCCGGGGTGAAGTTTATTTCACATATCAAGCTCCCCAAGAAGGTGCTGCTGTGGCTAACAATCAGCGAGTAGGGGATGTCAAAGCCGCTATTCTTTCGCTCCGGACTGGCAGTGAACGGGGAAATCGATAGTACGAAATGCCTGCCGGAAGTTGCGTCGTTCATCAAGAAATACCATGAGGGCAAAGAGGGGTGTTCTGGCCCGATCTGGCGTCGGCTCACTTCTCGAAGCGATCATTGGAGGATTGTTGGAGCGGCTGATTGTCGATGTGGTACTCAAGTCGGCGAACCCGCCCATCGCCCCTCAGCTGCGTCCCATCGAGAATATCTGGGCCAACCTGAAGCGTAAGATCTACTCCAACAATTTTGTCGCGCAAACTGAGCAGGAATTGATTAATAAAATGAAGAAAGAACTCAAAGACATGCCTACACACACGCATGTTTTCGTCCGCCATGGCGAATATTCTAGTTAACTGCTGGAAGGCCGTTTGCAAGAGCGTAGGTTTTTTTTGCAAGTAAGCTTAAATAATTACCTCCCATGGGAAATTTGACAAAAGTAGTTATCTGTCTTAGTTTTTTTATCACCATCTGAAAAAAAGTTTATTTTTTTGATGCAAGCGTTACTGCATACTTTTTTTTATATTTTAGGAAAAATACGAGACGAATTATTCGTCGTGGCTTCGAAGGAATCCTCGAGATTTTCTCGTAATTCAACCGATCAAGTGGCGCACAACAGCCTTGAACGCTGGTTTGGCAATTTAATCCTACTAATATTTCATCTGAGCTGCCATTTTGATGACCTCCTACCTTCAGTTTCCGGGAGTTTTCAATGGACTAGAACTGAGGATTATTGTGCTGAGGGTAGATTGAGAATTATCGGAACAAACTGGACTCCGTAGTTATTGTATCATATTTGTGCCTCCCGGCTGTAGAGATAACTCGTAAGATCCAGCCAAAATGTTACCGGATCATCATCTGGCTGGATGAAGGACAGAATTCGCTTCTGAAGACATCCAAGACCTACATTGGATGTAACATAGGTAACCGCACTTGATTAGTAGGTTGTCATACATCTTTTGAGCACGGGTCTGTCTGTCTGTCTGTCTGTCTATCAGTCTGTCTGTTTTTTTTTTTGACGGATGGAAAATCTGCAAACAGACTCCTGAAGAACTCAGGGTGTGGGGATGAGGGTGCCAACTCCTCGACCCACTAAAAACCCACCCGTGCCTCGAGCCCCGGCCCTCCCAGCAACCACCTTTCAGTATTACTTCAGGGAGGGGGCTAGTGTGCTTTACGCACCCACTATGTCTAACTACATAGGTCTTTAGTAGTTAGCTTCGCCGACCTGACGCTGATTCGATCGAGATGCTCCTGGATCCAAGCAGGGTTCGGGACGTCTGGTGGCCAATCCAGATCGTCCGCGATCTCCCTACCCGACCGCTTACGGTACCTGCCGAGCCTCGCGTCGTATGGCCCCTCCTCCGATCGAGAAAGCCAGGGCCAGGACCGGGGTTGGAACGTCTGGGAGTGCAGCCCAGGATCGTCCCTGTTCCCCATGTCACGACCGCTTACGACCTCCCGCCGAATCCTGCGCCGGATGGCGCTTCCTCCGTTGTAGTTCGTTTAGCCGTTAAGGGGAGCTTAACGTTTCCAGGGTGCACCGCGGGGAGGCGAACTACTTCCACACCCCCTCTGTCTGTCTGTCTGTCTGTCTGTCTGTCTGTCTGTCTGTCTGTCTGTCTGTCTGTCTGTCTGTCTGTCTGTCTGTCTGTCTGTCTGTCTGTCTGTCTGTCTGTCTGTCTGTCTGTCTGTCTGTCTGTCTGTCTGTCTGTCTGTCTGTCTGTCTGTCTGTCTGTCTGTCTGTCTGTCTGTCTGTCTGTCTGTCTGTCTGTCTGTCTGTCTGTCTGTCTGTCTGTCTGTCTGTCTGTCTGTCTGTCTGTCTGTCTGTCTGTCTGTCTGTCTGTCTGTCTGTCTGTCTGTCTGTCTGTCTGTCTGTCTGTCTGTCTGTCTGTCTGTCTGTCTGTCTGTCTGTCCTGTCTGTCTGTCTGTCTGTCTGTCTGTCTGTCTGTCTGTCTGTCTGTCTGTCTGTCTGTCTGTCTGTCTGTCTGTCTGTCTGTCTGTCTGTCTGTCTGTCTGTCTGTCTGTCTGTCTGTCTGTCTGTCTGTCTGTCTGTCTGTCTGTCTGTCTGTCTGTCTGTCTGTCTGTCTGTCTGTCTGTCTGTCTGTCTGTCTGTCTGTCTGTCTGTCTGTCTGTCTGTCTGTCTGTCTGTCTGTCTGTCTGTCTGTCTGTCTGTCTGTCTGTCTGTCTGTCTGTCTGTCTGTCTGTCTGTCTGTCTGTCTGTCTGTCTGTCTGTCTGTCTGTCTGTCTGTCTGTCTGTCTGTCTGTCTGTCTGTCTGTCTGTCTGTCTGTCTGTCTGTCTGTCTGTCTGTCTGTCTGTCTGTCTGTCTGTCTGTCTGTCTGTCTGTCTGTCTGTCCTGTCTGTCTGTCTGTCTGTCTGTCTGTCTTGTCTGTCTGTCTGTCTGTCTGTCTGTCTGTCTGCTGTCTGTCTGTCTGTCTGTCTGTCTGTCTGTCTGTCTGTCTGTCTGTCTGTCTGTCTGTCTGTCTGTCTGTCTGTCTGTCTGTCTGTCTGTCTGTTCTGTCTGTCTGTCTGTTCTGTCTGTCTGTCTGTCTGTCTGTCTGTCTGTCTGTCTGTCTGTCTGTCTGTCTGTCTGTCTGTCTGTCTGTCTGTCTGTCTGTCTGTCTGTCAAGTGAAACACAAATTTTTGTATAACTTTAGCCTGCGATAGGTTTTGGAATCAAGAAACGTTTCTATGCTAGTTTGAGACCCCTCCCCTCTCTAGAAGGGGAGGCTCTCATACAAATGAAACAGAAGTTTCTGCATAACTCAAGAACTAATCAACTAAGCAAATGAAACCAAATTTGGCATGTAGAGTTTTCTTGAGGCGAAAAATGTTTCTATGGTGGTTTCAGGCCCCTCTCCACTCCTAGAAGGTTGGCTCTCATACAAATGAATCCGATATTTCTGCATAACTCGAGAACTAAGATAGCAAATAGAACCAAATTTGGCATGTGGAGGTTTTTGGAGGCAAGAAATGTTTCTACGATGTTTCGAGACCCCTCCTATTTCTAGTTAGGGGGGGGGGAGGTGTCTCACACAAATGAAACACAAATTCAAACCAAATTGTTCAAGACTCCTCCTCCGTCTGAAAAAATGAAAATTCTACATAACCCGAGAACTAACCAAGAAAACAACCAAATTTAGCACGTGGAGGTCCAAAAAGTCAGTCAGTCAGTCAGTCAGTCAGTCAGTCAGTCAGTCAGTCAGTCAGTCAGTCAGTCAGTCAGTCAGTCAGTCAGTCAGTCAGTCAGTCAGTCAGTCAGTCAGTCAGTTTTTGCTCTTTTTACTTCCACCTGGTTGTGCAGTTGCCAGTGAGATTCCCTTCAAGAAGGGAGAAAATCAGCAAACCGTTCGTGAAGGAGTTTGGTTCTTTTACAAGCAAAATGTGGATTCTCCCATCGCGCCTTGATAAAACTGATGGAAATACATCATTCGATCATCTCAAGGGTCCTCCAGGTTCCAGGAATGGATAACAGTGGACCACAACCCAGAGGAGCTGGAAGAATATCGGGACCAATGCGCTAAAAAAAATCCAAGTGCATCCAAAATCGGCTTTTAACCAAAAACCGTTGTTTTGGCCCGATTTAGGTTCATATCACTACTTCAAACCCATGCAGCAGTAGTATGTGATTAATTCTATGGACTTTGTACCGGAATACATGACTCACCAAACTGTTCTTAGCTCCGTCGGATCCAAATCCATTGGCCCATGATGAAGCGCGACCTTTAGAAGAGGCGACAGATGAAAATAAAATGACGAGGAAGAGAAAAACGGATGAGAACAAACGTATCGGAAACGACTGAACTGACTCTGATGGAGTGCGTAATTCGAAAATTCTAAAATTTATACTTAGATACAGCTAAAATAAATACATATAGTGAACTACTGTAAATATTTGGTTTCACTTCGATAACTACAGTCAATGGACCAATCAATAGAAAATGTCGCAATAATTATCAACTCAACCTTTAGTGATACATAATTGGAAATAATGACTGTATCGAAAATAAGTTAGCCACATATTTTTCTTTCAAATTATATTGAACATTGTGTTTTATTCAAACAAATGGATGATTCTTTATTGTACGGAATGGAGCTTGAACATTGTGAAGACGGGATGAAATTAATATTATCTCTTCACGAATTTGCCAATTTTTGATAGAAAAAATTTCATCAAGTTCCGGACATGTGTTTCATTACATTTTTTGGTAAGGCGTCCATTGTTTTTGAAGTGCTGCTTTACCAGTCTTTCGAAGACCCTCATCACAGCCGCCCAAAAGCGTTCGATGAGCCGGCGCTGAAGGCAATTTGGTGGGTTGATGTTTTTCTCGACGAAATCTATACCGTTTTCAGGAACATATTGCTTGCCATACCAGCACTTTCTACCAAACTTTTCCACTTGAATCGACATATCTGCATCTATTACATCGTTTCATGCGTCGGCAGTATAATATTGTAGACCTGGAAGAGTTTTTGAGTCGTCTTTGACATAGGTCTCGTTGTCCATTAAAATAAATGAATTCGGTCGCTGCAAAACTCGCGAAAACAATGTTCAGCACATTGTTTGGCGATTTTCTGCTTTTTTGTGGTTCTACAGGTTGTTCCGTTTCTTAATACGTTGAATCATTCTGACGCTGATCCCTGCTCTATTGGCCAAATCACGTATCGACATTGATTTGTTCTTCTGAATTAGTGCTACCACTTTCTGATTCAGTTTTGGGTTGGAAAATGTGGGTTTTCTGCCTTTTTTCAGTCAATCCAAAGAACAGTGTTCTACAAACTTGGTTATGATGGATTATACAAGAGCGTGATGAATTCTAAAGCGCTTCGACAATTGTCGTATAGTTACACCCTTTTCGCGTAGCCATGTGTCCCTAACCTAAATTTTCACGTCTTTTATCACGTATTGAAATTTGGAAAACGAAGAATTTAAATCGTGCAAACAACTAAACAAACGAAAAATGAAAGTCAAAGGCATAGCATGCTATGATGCACACATTAAAATCATCACAAATACACGCGTACAACGCATATGTACGTGGATAGCTTATTTTCGATACATTACCTATTGTATAGTACCAGGTATTCTTTTTTCTATATCTTCAATCTGAGGGAAATTTTGTCAAACATGTTCAAACCAGTTCATACCAAACAAGGGGAGCCTACTGTGAGGCTCTACCATTCAGATCATTGCTTCATAGCAACAAAATTGTTTATGCATGAAAGCCTTTTGCTCCTCGGGTCAGAACGTCTGTCGTCACGGAATATGGGGAGGGAGAAATCTGTTCGCCAATTTCTCCGGTCGATTACGGGTGAAATTGCGGCCTTCGACTTATGGCTGTTGCTAGTCCCATCGATGTCACCCATGTCAGTCGTCGTCGCCATCATATAAGTGAGTTTTGTTATGTGTGCTCTGAGGACTACGTGCTCCACTAATTGGATAGCGGCCGAAGACAGGGCTGTTGCTCGACCGTAGACAGTCATGCTAAATAATGTAGCCTGAGTGGCAGCATAGCTTTTGTTTGTCGACTGTTTCAGCGTGACGGCCATGTTCAGTTTTTGGATTGCTTTCCGATTGCAAACGCAGTGCTTGATATCCAACAGATGGTTTTCAGGGTTAATTTTGCCAATCACGTGGAAAACGAAAATTCACGGTCGGGAAAATAGGAAAATGAGGGTGAAAAAGTTTTCCGTCCTTTGTTGCAGCGGAGAAGGATAATCGTTTTAACCACTGGCAAATGGCGTGACTGGCAGGAAGGGATGAATCTTTCCGCCGGAACAATTTCAAATTAATTAAACTGTCGCGAGCTAAGGGCAAAGTAGAAAGTTTACGGAGCTTTTGTGGGTATTATCCTAAGCCAAGCTCATCAATATTATCATTATTCATACAAAAACAGAAGACAGGTCTCCGTGACAGGAATGAAGTTGTGCTTTGTGGCTGTTTGAATTATATTCAAGATGTAATTATTGATTGATGGTTAAAAGGACCAATATATTTACGTCTTTTGACAGGTTTTGATGACTACTTAGATTAGTCCATGGGTTCTGATGTTCTGAAAGATAATCATTCTATACAAAAATGCTATACAGGTTAGAAAATATTTTACATAAAATGTTGTAGTCTTCAGAAGAAGAATGTATTTTATCAGTTTGTGTAACTCCTTAAAACAATTCCATAAAACACCCAACAAAGTTAGTAGTTCGCAAAAAAGCACCTAGATTACAAATTTGACTATGGAATGTTCAGTACATTTTTGTGATTCTACTACAATTTTGCTGAAAAAAAACCCTTGGTCTAGCTTCTCGTACAGGAAAAAAATCATACACAACTTTCTAGAACATAGTAACATCATACATTTAGGAAGATAAATCACAAAAAAAATACTTTCAAATGATGGATTGATCATTCAAAAATCTTCTTTGAGGCTCCAAACCTCAACCTTGGAGGATTAAAACCATTTCGATCACAAATTCAGCCCTCAAGATAAATTTTGTGTTGACTTCTAATTGCCTAAGTTAATAAGGGAGTATATCCTTTTTTATTTCTTATCTTTTTTAATTTCTTAATGAACGGGACTTAGAGAGACTATCTGAAAGTAGAAAACAGAAACACTTTCACAACGGGTTCAAAATTTTCATGTAGCCAAAATCGAACCTTTTCTTCACGTCCAATACAGGGTGAGTGGGAGTTCCTGTCACTAAACTAAAGGGTCATAACTTGAGAAGTTTGCGTGAATTTGAACTTTCAATGTATTTCCTGTTTAGTTTATCTGTAACATTTGTTCTAATTTAGTTTAGTTCAAATCATTCTCGCTTTGCCTGAATTGCCAGCAAAATGCGTTTTTCGATAGCGTCACCAGTTTCAATGAACAGCAATGGCACCTTCAATGTTTTGGCGAGATATCGCTAAACCTTTGGAACCTTTAAACAGCTAGTTTATGACGAGAAATATCAGAAAGATGTGCTGCATAAACCAGATCATTTGACTGGTTGTGGTTATTCTGTCCAAAAATGAATTTCATAATCAACATGCCACGTGAGAAGCTTCTAACATCTTTCGACTCTTGCATTCTCTGCTTTTCAGGCAAGCCATGCACCCGTTGTTTTTTTTGTAAGGATTCAGTCCAATGTCATGTTTCAAAATACTCTTGACCGATGATTGCGGCTTGCAAGGATTTCGACGAATTCGCTCACACATTCGTTTTATGGCCTCCGGATAACTGACAGTGCGTTTACGGCCAAGTCTGGGAGGTATTTTTCAAGAACTCGTTTCTTCATAGCGTTTGATAGTGCGAAAATTGAATTTATCGTTTATTCCGAGTTGTTTCAATTTCTTTAAATTAGAACACGGTCTAAAATGTTCCAAAAACCGACTTATCGCGAGTACCCGTCCTGTGTCCATGATTACCACGAATCTTAAAGGAATGAAACTCAGAACAAACTTGCCAACCGTGTTGATATTTGAATACATTCTAAGACAAAAAATCCGCAAAAGTGTTTGTGGTTAACCTATCAAAAGTAACACACGTTTGAAAAATACTGACAGGAATTATCACTCACCCTGTATGTGGCCATAATGCTTTTGTATTTTTTTTTTTTAATCTAAATCAGTCAATTGGTTCTGAAGATATGACCGAAAGATTCGCATTAGCATTAGCATTGACGTTTGCACACCTCGTGGATGGAGCTACGATGAGGAATAATTCGTTGAAAACATTGCATGTCACCGTGAAACGAAACCAGTTACTGATACGTTTCTGCACGAAGACACTTCTCGATCACTCACCTAGCCACATCCATGCAACCGTTTGAGATAAGGAGAATTTGGTATTTACCTTAAAAAGACACGGGAAACCCACGAAGCCTTCAGTAGATATCAAAGGAAAAGGGAAATGAAGAGTCGAAGAGATGTGATGGGCAGATTATCCATCCAGGAAGTAGTGTCCAGTTCATGCAAAGGGTTCATGATCGCCAAAAGTAACGGAATCTTTGTATGCAGCTGCTATGTACCCCCAAAGTGGACCATGCAGTAGTTCCACCAGATGCTGGATGGACTGACCGAGAAGCTCATCGGAAAAAGACCGGTCGTCATCGGAGGAGACTTCAATGCTTGGGCTGTGGAGTGGGGCAGCAGATGTATCAACGCCAGAGGGTGAAGCCTGCTACTTAGAAGCTGTGGCAAAGCTGGAAGTTACACTGTCAAACGTAGGTTCCGCCAGCACTTTTTGCAAGGAAGGTCGTGAATCCGTCATCGATGTTACCTTCTGTAGTTCGTCGCTGATGACAGATATGAACTGGAGAGTTTGTGATGAGTATACCCATTTCGACCATCTGACGATCCGGTACAGCATTGGCCAGCGAAATCTTATCGCAATACAAAGGACAAATAGTTGTGAGCGGAAGTGGAAAACGAAGGTCTTCGACAAGGAACTCTTTGTTGAAGCACTTCCGTTCGACAACGAACTTTCGTACCGAAACGTGGACGAGCATACGAATACGTTAGTTAGAGCATGCGACGCAACCATCCCGAGGAAACTCGAGCCTAGGAACAAGCGGCACCCAGCTTACTGGTGGAATGAGCAAATCAGTATCCTTCACGCAAGTTGTCTCAGAGCCAGAAGATGTGCCCAGAGAGCTAAGAGCGCAGCAGGCAGAGATGTGCATAAGTTGGTGTCCCAAACAGCCAGAACCGAATTAAAACGAGAGATAAGACTAAGCAAGACGAACTGCTACAAGGAACTGTGCCGCTGATGTTCCCCCTTCGAACGACACGTACCATTTTGTCATGGCAAATAACAAACCCAACAAACATCGGTGTTGAATTAGAGCTTGTTCAAACAAATTTGGAGAAGCTATTCAGCTATTCTAGAAGAAACAGCTGAATAGCTTCTCCAAATTTGCTTGAACAAGCTCTTATACAACACCGATGTTTGTTGGGAAGGCCCATCAGTGGCTGCAGAGTTATGTCCAGCAAACTTGAAAATTATCGTAGATGATTTTCTGAAGCACTATCCAATGACGTGGCCACGTACACCGTATGGCGAGGAAAAATGGAAGGGAAGAGTAATGTTAAGGGAATGCAAGTCTCGAACGAGGAGCTCGTGGCAGTAATGAGAGGGCTTAAGGTAAAGAAGGCACCCGGACCGGATGGAATCTTTAACATGGCTCTGAAAGTGGTGGTTCAGATATTCCCGAATAGGTTCATGGATGTGCTACAGAAAGTTCTAGAGGAAGGCCATTTCCCGGACAGATGGAAAATACAGAACGAAATTTACTGATAGCGAGCTCGGTCTATCGAGAATGCAATTCGGTTTCCGGAAAGGGAAGTCAACGGTGGATGCCATTCGGATGGTGGTCGAGACAGCCGTAAAAGCGTCCAAACAGAAGCGGAGAGGCGATCGATATTGCGCTGTTGTAACAATTGACGTTAAGAACGCCTTCAATAGTGCCAGTTGGGCGGCTATTGCCGAGTCGCGGCACAGAATGAGGGTCCCTGATTACCTGTGCAGAATTCTGAAGAGTTGCTTTCAGAGCCGGGTGTTGATTTACAAGACCTCCGTGAGGCAGAAATCAGTGAACATTACGGCGGGAGATCTGCAAGGTTCCATCCTTGACCCAACACTTTGGAATGGGATTTACAACGGAATGCTGACGCTAAAGCTGCCCAAAGGCGAGTGATTATCGGCTTTGCGGATGACATCGGATTATCAGTGAAAGGTGAAACACTGGAAGAAGTGAAAATGCTGGCGACCGAAGCAATCAGTATAATTGAAAACCTGATGCCGGGGTCGAAGCTGCAGGTAGCCCACTACAAAACCGAGGTGCTGATGGTCAGCAACTCCAAGGCGGTGCAACGAGCAGAAATCGTCATCGGAGGACTTACCATAGCCTGGAAGCGCGTGCTGAAGAATCTGGGTGTGATGATCGACGACCGGCTAAATTTCAACAAACACGTAGATTATGCCTGCGAGAAGGCGGCGAAGGCCATTAATTCGGTAGCCAGAATCATGCCGAATAGCTTCGGACATAGCAGTAGCAAGCGGCGTCTACTGGCTAGTGTATCATCATCGATACGATACTGAGAAACGGATATTCAGCCTGGGTCGCAGCGCTGGAAACCAAGCAAAACTGGGCTGCAGTAAGTTCAGGCTCATGGCCATGCGAGTCGTGAGTACTTACCGAACTATTTCATTGGAGGCAGTATGCGTCATGACTGGATTAATCCCGATTGGCAAAATTTTCGCGGAGGGCAATGAGTGTTATCTGCGAAGAATTATAAGAGAAGTTCGGAAGCTGGTGAAAGTGGATTCGATGGTGAAATGGCAACGAGATTGTGACACGGGGAAGAACGATCGATGAACACACCTGCTCATACCGGATTTGTCGATCTGGATGAAGAGGAAGCACGGAGAGGTAAACTTCTACCTCACGCAGTTTCTGTCTGGCCATGGTTGCTTCAGGTAATACTTAAATCGATTCGGACGCGTAGCGTCACCCTTTTATCCGGAGTGCGCAGACGTCCAAGAGACACTGGAGCACGTGGTCTTTGAGTACCCACGATTCGGAATATCGCGAAATGAGATACTTGCCATCAGCGGGGAAGATACCAGCCCAGTAAATCTAGTCTATTGAATGTCGGTGCTACAGCAAAAATGGCGGGAGAATCAAGAAGCGAGTGGTGGAGTGGAGCAGTGGATTGTCGTTCTCCGGCGATGTTTTAACGTCGGGGATCTCTCCGCCATTGTATGGTAGATCCGCAGTCGGGGAAAACTCAAGTCGATTGCGTCAGTGTGTGGGAGTTTAATGGCTAACCGTCGTTCGCTTTCAGGACCCACAGGCGGGTAATCCTTAATCGGAGTATAGTAGAAGTGCCGCCAGGGACTACTCATCTTGATAACGTTGAGGATAGGAGCTGAATGGCTGTGGCAAGGAGTTGGAGCTACGTGGCTCTATTGTAGCCAAATGACCAAACCCTTCCACGAAGTTATAACGTAGGGCAGCCCCGTGGGGAGGTTCCAGTTGTGCAACAAGGAACCAGGTTTTAGTAGGATCAGAAGTTAAGCTTTTCTCAAAGGTCGACCCTGACCACACTCTAACACAGTGCATGATGACCAAATGCAGGCCTCTGTGTTAGGTTAGTCCATAAGGATATCCCGAACCCTGTAAAAAAACACACACACATACTTCCGGAAGTATCGACATCGGTTTGATCCCGCTTTTTCACCGTTTTGACCAGAGCACGACATCTTCGAATGCCCTTGGTTCGAAGAAGTGCACAGGGATATGCGCGGCGTGACAGTCGACAATGTTGTCGAAGAGATGTGCAACGAAGAAGACATATGAAACGCTATCGATAGGACAATAACGAGGATACTGTCCGAGCTGCAATGAAAATGGCGAAGTGAGCAACGATCCACCGTCGCTGGCTAGAGCCAATGCAAGTCAGTGTAAAGCAACCACTTAGTGGTTTGGGATCGCCGGGTGCCAGCGAACTGCAAGTCATACTCCACCCAGAATCGCCGGACCGACTTCGGCACCCTATGAGAGTGGATAAAGTGGAACGAAAACTGATCGATTCTGGAGGAATTACTGCGTGGAGACCGTGCCCCGGACTCTCCGTCGGAGTATGTTGGATCTATCGGCGGGGAATAGCTGAGTAACACGCGTCGTAGCACTGGTTTCGGGTCGTCGGGCCACCAGTGAACAAGACGTCAGGCTCCACCAGAACGGCTGGACTGACTTCGGCACCCTACCGGCCGGAGTGATGAGCAACAGTAGAAGAATCGTTTTCGGCAGAACTTCCACTATCGGGAAATCCTCCGTCGGAGTGGGGTACACCCATCGTCGGGGGCTACTCGAGTCGATCGCGTCAAGATTTGGGAGCTATATGGCTCAGGGAATGGAATGGAAGCTAAATGGCTCGACTAAAATAGGTGGAAGCTAAACGGCTCAAGGAATCAAAGGATAGAGAAAAGGGAGAGTAGGGCAAAGGCCTTGTAACGCCGATGCATCTTGAATCGAGTGTCCAACGAGGGTGTTTTTTTCGCATTTTTCATTTAACCGAGGGTGGAACGATTTGACCATTCAACACAGCGAGAACTCGGCCACCACAATATTAAAAAAAAAAAAAACTGTAGAAGATAATCCAATGGAACAAATTTTCCTAAAACCGTACGATTATTGATCCTTCTACAAAAATGCTTCCACGCGCTGCTGGAACGGACAGCTTTACGGCAGTTGACCGGAACGTTAGCCATGACGGATGAAACGATGGATGTCATGTTCTTAAGCTATTTCGTGGCCTTAGATATTAGCTACTCCTCCGATATGGCCACGAAATTGTTGGAGTGGACCCTTTGTTTGAGGGTTTGGTCCAAAGTTTTCTACCGATCACAACTGGGGGACACCTTCTTCTTCTTGATAGTTTTAGAGGGGCTTTAACCGTAACGGTCATTCGTCCCTGATCAGAAGTGTTGGCGGCCTTCGGTACAGTGCTTATCTTCAGCCGATCCATCTGCTTCAGTGATCTCTTAGCAAAATGGGCCATTACCAAGTCCATTCATAAGCCCACATCCTCCATTTTGTACTCTTTATCTCCCCGTTCACCGCGCTATTAGAAAAAAATCACATAAATATAAGTCTACTTAGATCCATATAAAAGGAGCGGCCCGTAAGACCGAAATTCGCGTCTGTTCTTAAATTTACAAGATCATAAAAACTCGAAATGATAACTTTCCTTTCATTATATTCCCACTCTCCAGATGCTTGTGAAAATTTAAAACAAAATTGTGCCAAACCCGGTCGTTGGCCAATGTCAAAATATGATTAAAGGGTGCTAGAATGTCACTATGCTCAGATTAATTATTAATTATAAGCAAAAACAGGTTCATAATTTCACTTAACGTGGCACAGGTCAAATTCACTTAAGATGGCTAAAATAAGCCGATGTTATCTATGACATCCTGGAGGTGGCAATACAATAAAATAAATATGAGATAACTAATTGTTAGTTGATATCCCCTACAACGTGTGTTTCACCAATATCGGAAGCACAAAATTTACATGAGTTGAAAAGTTTGATACGAAATTGCTCAAACAAGCTGTCGATGTGTTTGTTTTCTAATTTGATGTTTTTTTCCATTACAATCACATTAGTCAACGTGAAAGCTTTTAGTCTCCAGGACTGTACGGGAAGAAGGAGCGGCTCGGCTTCACGGCCGGATGGCTTGCACACTACTCGGTAATCAAGGGGAGCAACATCCGCAACGGCTGGCTGCCAAGTAGCAACATTGAAGAAGGACGGGGCTCTACCTGCATTCAAAGCAGTTGCCATGTTTTTTTTTTTTACTTCTATTCATATTTCCTATCGCAAAGTGACATTCCCCGGGGGCTTAACTGAGTCGCTTTTAAGACGCCATCAACCGGAGTACTTTCTTCGTCTAGGTAGAGAAAGGATATGGCGAAGGGGGTGAAAAAGTCCCATTTTCTGTGGTAGGAATTCCTATTCCCATCATCCATCGTCGTCCTCGCCGTCGTCCCGAATCTCACATCAACACGGTTTTGTGCGTATCGGTTTGGGAAACCTTGTTCCCACGTTGGCGGGAACACCGTTTTAGCTTCCCTTCATGCATCAGCAACTTGGTTCCAATGAATAGCGTCGAGGGATGAAAGAACGCTTTTTGAGAGCGTGTTTTTCGATGAAATTCGAGATCAAATACTAGTTTGAACCTATTTAGCATAACCATTAGCTAATAACTTTTCAAATGTAAAAAAATTGACACGACATTAAAAACTTTTAAGACGTTGTTGAAAATCTATCTCTATTTTTTCATAACAACTTGCTGGCTTGCTTATTAGGCCCAAAATGGTGATGTGGGAGAAAATTGTTGTCACCCTATGAACGATTATGTTCGTCACGCTCGAAATTTTGAACAATGTTCCATTTCCCGGAACTAAAAACCTGTGAAATTCGTTTTGGAGGATAGGAATGTTGTTCGATCAGGAATGTTGGGGGGTAAACTGATGGGTTGTATCTCCTCTGACAGGTTAAGTCAGAAGAGTAAGTATTACACAAGTGATTAGGGTTTCGCTATAGTTAGATCAATCTTATAAAAATTCCTTCATTCTTGGAAGTAAAGATGGTTTAAAATATGCCATTTCAGGCTTTTGAGTTTCTACCATGTATTCAAAAGTTAAAAATGATCGGCAATCCATGACATTAATGCTGTGTTCATAAGTATACTCACATGTTGGTGTCTCATGGTTATGTCACTTTTTGCGTCATTGTGTATGTATGATTTAGTGAAAGAAACTTCCTAAACTCAACAGATCAGCAGAAACGAAAATTACTTTTTCGAGCTGTGATCGGTGATTTACCGGGGATGAGTTATGCTAATAGAGACTAAGGAATTCATCGAAAATAAGCTATCCACATGTAACGGGTACGCCAAGCGTACATTGCATACACGCATTGTAAATAATTAGTTCATAAGAATATGTAGATAGTAAATGTATTGATACTTGTTTTCTCTATAATATATTCGGTAAACATTTAAATAAATGCAATCATGCATGCGCAGAGCAAACCTTAAGGTGAATTGCTGCTCCATGTATTTTTCCTTGATCTCGCTCTCGCAAACCCACCTTACTATTTCAAATTGATAAATTTCGATTGTTTGTGAATGAACATCGAATCGAACTCTATGAGATTGCTCAAAGCAAGTAAGCATACAAACTGATGTGATTAAATTTTCAATATCTAGTACCGACTCTCAGTTCTATCAATTCTAAATGTTGAGATAATGACTGTCATCAAAAATGATTCAGCATAAGCCCTTAAATAACGCATAAGGGAAGTTCCATTAATTATGTCACGCAGTAAGGGGGAAGGGGGGTTTAGGGAAAACGTGACGATCCATACAAAAAAATTTGAAGGTCCATACAAAAAACGTGACAAGGGGGGGAGGGGGGGTTATAAAAAGTCATTTTTTGCGTGACGTAATTAAGGGACGTTCCCTAATGTAAATATATTTTGTCAACCTCTGTATACAAGTCAAATATGAAGACAACATTTTTGAAAGCATTCGCGCCATTGAGTAGGCAACATCACAGGACACGACGTTACGCACTACGATCCGCGACGCGGGGAAGAGAAATACTCTCACGCAATGATTTCGGGTTAAGAAAGAGGATCGGTTACATTCGTTTCCATGGAAATCGTGAGAAAGTGGGAAGGTGAGATCTAATGCAACCTGTAAGAGCGAAGGACATGACACTCAAACGAATCAACTTCAAAGGCTTTATTCCTACCATTCGGGTTATTTATCTAAGGACTAGAGCCTTTCTCTTCTATTTGCCTGGGGACTCGACATAGTGTAGGAAGTGTAGGTTTGCCTGTTTTCGCGGTACTGGAAGTAGGGAATTTAAAGTTTCGAAATCTTTCCACTGTTCGACGACTTTCTATTTCGCAGCGAAAAGCTTTGGAAAACCGCTCCCACATTTGTCCTTCGGGTTCACCGTTGGCAAATTCATTGGCAAACCATCAGACCGGCCAGTATTGACAACACCATCCCGTCACCATCAACAAATCGACCCGATTTCTCCCGGACTAATTATCGTTCTGCCAGGTTGCTTCGTTCAGCACAGGTAGCGGCAACGCGCGCAGTTGTGAGTAGCACAACCACTTCACCTTTTCACCACCTTACTACCGCGTCACCGAGCATTCCGACCACCGAAGCTCACCACGCCAATCCATCGATCTAAGCAACAGGCCTGAAGGTACAAAAAGTCAACTACCTCGAACTATTCGCCGTCGATCGTTACACTGCTGCCTAGGCAGGCTCTGTCGTGCTCGGTTCCGCCAGCATGTATTTGGTTTACACGTATTCATCTTCAACTCAATTAGCTGCTTCGCGCTTTAGTCTCGTGTACTGATCTGGAACAGTCTCAAATCTACTGCCGACAATGTTCACGTCATCAGCAAAGCAGATAAATTGACTGGATGTGTTGAGAATCATGCCTCGCATGTTAAATGCCGCTGTGCGGTATATGATGAGTTCCTGGTCTTTAGCGTTTCATGTGAGCGGTGCAGCTGTTCTAGCTTCTCACACTCCTCCTGCTCCTGATGACGCTTTTTCTCCCGGGAGAGTTGGGTTTGCTGCCTTCGCTTCTGTGTGTTCACACTCTGAAAGGGTAGCTTGACGCAGCCTACACCGTGATCAATAAATTCGGATACACTTTTGAAATGCATTCAAATAACGCAGACGTTACATATTGAGTTTCCTGATATATTTTATGGAAAGTTCTCTTGGGCTTCAAATGGTGAGTTGACAATTTCGAAGAAGGGTGCGATCGACCTCTGGTCCTCACAAGTTCCTACCTCACGCCTCCACGAGTCATATGATCACAAAATATCTGTTCATAAACCACGTAGACTGCCACTGCCGTAGACTGAAACATGGAGACGCTGTTTGACGTAGCCTGAGCAATGTTGTTACTGCGAAATGAGGAGGTGCGACCTGTAAATCATATCATAATTCTCCATTCTCATATCTTTCAGGTTTTCCAGGTCATCAGGTATTAAAAAAAAAATTAAAATATAAAATTTTAAAGTAGGTGATATACACTTCTAATTATTATGTTTTACGTGTCCTTTTATCATTTGGAGCATTTCTTCTCTTCTTATGATTGGAATCTGTGGTAGGCGTTTGCACTTATTACTGAATATGTTTTTCATTTCGGATTTTGTAAAATGTTCATTTTACCTAATCTGAGCTGAGCTCACAATATCATTATGTTTGATGATATTGTTTTATTGATTTTGCTTCATAGATGATTTAAACATTACTTATTGTTTTTGTTTGTTCATTTGTCTTTAATTTCCTTTCAATTAAATCTTCCCAGTTCTTCTAATGCAGCAACAATAACTATTATGCCAGCAAAAATAAAATCGTATTGCATCAAGCAGCAAATAGTAACCATGGCAACAGTAAATTTAAATGTATAAATGTTAGTTTAGTAAAAATTCAATAGTCTTAGAAACTTCTTTTTCAGGATACCTCATATCAAGATTATGGTGAAACGCTGCTATCGCTGAAACCGAACGATACCGTGCTCAAGCGTGAACCACAGAACTCTACACTTTAATACTTTACAACATTTCTTGCATTTTAGGATCAATCGAATGGAGATTTTGTATCATAGATACGAATGATTGTTGTATTTTTCATTTACATAAATATATACACTATTATATAAATATTTCATGGCAATGGGAGGGACCATCAGGGCATCTAATTGAAGCACTCTAGATGGGAAGAGTGGGAATGCCAACCCCCCATTGCTAACAGTTTATGAACAGAGAGCGGGCTCTTCTCCTATCCTCATGTTAGATAGCTTGCTCTTATGACCAATTGTTCCATCTTGTTATTAGAAGGAGATTCTTTTATCCCTGTGGATACGTATAAGTGATGTTGCCTACCCGAGAAGATTTTGAGATCAAATTGAAAACTCAACAGGTTGTTGTGAAATTGCCGATAATGATTGCTCAGGTTGCTGTCGTTTTGACCGTTTTTACGGTTAAAAGATCAAAATTTATAGCAAACATTTATTCCTGCGACATCAAATTTAAAACGAAACCTGCTATCAGTGAGAGCAAATTGAAAAGTCAATATGCTGTACATTTTTTCCTGTTGATAGCAAAATAAGTATTCTATTTGATATTCTGTCAAGACAATGAAAACAAAGCAACCTTTCTCAGAGAAAAGTGAACGCAAGATTACAGCAAGATGAAAACTAAATGTGATATCGAATTTGACAATTGTGAAGAGAAATCAAATTTTTATTTTTATTTGATGTTGATACCAAAATAAGGTTTCGAATAGCTATCTTTATGATGTTAGACTTTACTTGGGTATCGATCCACCCAACCCGTTTTTGGCCCTTCATACAATGGCATGATGAGGACAACCAGTGGTTATTGAAGCTTGATCAAGTTTAACAGAGAGGAGAGCCCATTGCCGGCGGAGGGGTAGTACATATCATACATACATCATACATCATATATTATGGAAAGTAATCTTTATGTAGATTAACTTGTGCGTTGATTACAATTGCTCAAACACATGTTGGCACTCGAGTCGGAACCCCCTTTGGAACGCCAGCACCTCTCCGCACACCAGTCCATTTTGTGATTCCAGCCTCAGAAGCCAATCCACCTTCCATCTCGGACGAGATCTAATCACCACTCCTAGATCGAACTTATCTTCTTATGGACATCCAGGACGCACCATAGAAAGCAATATGGGAGTTCCCAGTTCATCTAACTCAATCGTGCCGGTTGCAGCCAGCGTACATCGTAGTCGTCCTGGGCCTAGGATTACACTCAGTAGCAAAAAATTGATAATTGACAAAGTTACAGAAAGACTGGGGGTCTCCCAACCTGTTCCGTCAGGCAAGTACAATTTGCACTAGTCTTTGAGCGCGCTGACAGTTCCTGTTGGTGATTGCATGTCCGACGACGTTTTTCCAGTTACTTCAGGAATACTACGAGGGAGTCATAAAGGGTCGCTGATCTTCTTGCTGTACGTCAATGATATGAACCTAGCCCTCGTAGGAGCCCGTCTTTTGTATGCTGATGACCTGAAGATCTTTTTGCGAATCCAGTCTATCAACGATTATCACCTCCTATGACTCACCTGGAATGACTCTTCTCTCTCTCTCTCTCTCTCTCTCTCTCTCTTTCCCTTACTTACCTTGTTGTTTCAAATTGATAAATCTTGATTGTTAGTTAATGATTGCTTACAGCGAGTAAGCATACAAACTTTTCAATATCCACTGCACTTTCTGAGTTATATCCATCCTAATGTTGAGGTTATTGCTACCGTCGAGAATGCTTCAGTGAAAGCCCTTAACTTTCTTTGACAACCTCATACATTTTTCGAAACTGTCACAGGTGGCACGTACTGATTCCATGGACATATCTTCCCGATGGACCAAACGAAAAATAAACCAATGGAATCAGATCCGAAGACCTGGGAGGTCATTCATTATTTGTCAGGAAAGCTGTCAAACTATCCCTAGACTAGGTCTGAACAATACTGGCCGGGTGAGCTGGCGCGCCATCATGTTGATATACATAATGATCTTCCCCATAGAGCAGTCGTAGGTTGGGAGCAACAATTTTCTTCAAAACTTCTGTTTTATCAAACACGGCGTTCATTTTCACCCCTCTATCGATGAAAACCAACGGTAGTTTACCGCCCTTGCAAATTGCGCACCAAACCATCACTAAAGCTGCACTTTGAAATCGAGGTACGTTTATGTGGGGCGCAGGATTATTTACGTTTGCTGCTGCCCAGACCCGATGATTTTGTGAGTTGTGAAGCTTGTCCAGGACTGCGATACTATCACCTCTGAGCCTGTTCATAAACCACGTAGAGTTAATTTTGAAAATCTTAGTACCCCCTCCCCACTCGTAGACTTATCCCCATATAATTTTTTGAATTTTTGTATGGAGCATAGACTTTGGTCAAACCCCCTCCCTTAGCCCCAGAAAAGTCTACGTGGTTTATGAATAGCCCCTTTGCTCTATCCAACCTCTTCTGCTTGAATGGTTCGGAAAGGCCAGGAAATTTACGTGTTTTAAAAACTTTGAATCCAAGATCACGTCATACAATATTGTGAGCCGATCCGTAGGACCGTAGGAAATGTCCAGGTCTGAGCGTTGTCTTTTGCTTCAGATTCGCTCGCTTACGATATTGTTGTTTTGCTTTGTTCGTACCGAACGTGAGGACTGGACCTTTTCCTACCCTTCAAAGAGAATTTCTCCTGATACCTTGTATATAAACTTACGCTTAACACCAATAAATTTCAGGCGTTTAAAAATAGCGCCAGGGTGCACGCCATTTGAAAATCGTTACACTATAATTTCCCTAAATTGCTTTATCACGCGAAACAAGCAAACGACAACTGACCGAAAATGAATAACACGCGCATGTGTCATATACATGGAAGTAAAAGTATCACAAACACATTTGTAAAATATACTCATAGCATGTCTGATAGAAAAGTGTATCCGAATTTATTGATCACGGTGTATAGACTGCTCCGAAAAATATAAATACACTATCTTTCTCAAATAAAAAATATAACATTCAGAATTGATGATTATTTATCAGTGTATTTATGACTATCAGAACAATCGCTGCGTCGCTGCGTTCTGCTCTTGCAACACCTGTGGACAGTCGTGGACGAACCACTCGTTCTGTCATCCTCTTCCGAGAGCCCCCCTTCTAGAGAGATGAGGGGTCTCGCAACATCATAGAAACATTTTTTGCGTTCAGAAAACCCCACATGTCAAATTTGGTTCCATTTGCTTGATTAGATCTTGAGTTATGCAGAAGCTTCTATTTCATTTGTATCCACCTGCAAGATTTGGGTTTCTTTGCTTGATTTGGTCTCGAGTTATGCAGAAATTTGTGTTTCATGTGTGTGGGAGCCCCCCTTCCAGAGAAGGGAGGGTTATCTTACTGTCATTAAAACCTTTCTCAGCCCCAAAAAACCCTCCTTATAAAATATTACTCCAATCTACAGATTTCGAGTCCATAAGGTTCAGACACACAGACAGAAATTCATATTTTTATACACTAAGGTCTTTTTTCGCACGTTTTGTTTCCGGCGATAACTCCAGAACGGAACAACTTATTGAGCTGATTCAAATCAAATTTTTCGTTTTAGATAAATAGCAATAATATGCTAGTTTAAAAACAAATCAACTTTTTGTGTAAATACTCAAAATAAAATTTGAAACTGTATTTTGACCATTGCATGAAGCAATTTAAAATGTTTATGCAAGTGGATTGTTCAGCTCTGTTTAGTCTTTTTTTACACGGTTTCATAATTAAAATGGAACGTATCCCCTGTGTGAAGAAAGATCGTAGTGTATCTAGATTAATAAGATAAATACAAGATGAAAATGTTTACGAGTCAACTATACAATGCTTTCGACTATGATTGTTAAAAAGAAATTGCCTTGAGAAATCCAGGGGTTCCCAAATAAAGTAGAACTCGTAATACGCAAGATTTATTGATATATTCACTTCCTTGAACATATGAAGCACTAATGTTTCATTTTCTTCGAGCCAGTTGCCATTGATTTGATTTTCTAAACGATGCGAACTATGTGAACACAACTACCGTGATGCGATATGGCATTATCATTAAAGGAATTCATCAACCATGCCAGAAAATGGTTCAATAGCTAATTTAATAACGACGAAGCAGGTCATTGAAAAGAATCGCTTAATTTTACTTTAAATACCTTAATTCATACTCACCCATAGCCTTAGTTCCAACTCTTCACTACGAACAGCGCACGTTGTTTCAACGTCGTCACGAAAAGTGAATGTTTTCCAGCTAGAAGTTAAAAGCCAAAGCTAATAAGAAGTTCTTTGTGTGAAACAAGTCAAAGTCTGACGCTACATAATTCAATTTTCTGTCTGTCTTCAACCCCGAAAGGATCAACAATTTTGGCAGGTGATGACGAGGTGATAATGTTATGTAGGAAGGATTGTTTGCCATTTCCTCATGTTACAGGCGTACGAGTTTGAATTAGGCTGTCAGCAACTTTTCGGAAGAGTGCGTCAATGATTAGATGCTGCTGATGTCGCATGTTTTACTTCATTATGGGACTGGTTTAGAAACTTCAATGGGATGTGCTGTTTGCTTTACAAAAGAAATATAATCACACTCTTGAATTAAGCATTGTCTCATCTACATTGTCACACAGCTGGATTTATGTAGTTTTCAAACATTTCTATCGAATACATTGAAGATATAAAATGAATCAGTGGTGATGCAACGTTCAACTTAGATAGGGTTCACATTTCTGGGGTTACTCATGCCAGCGTTCCAAATGCCTCCGCTAAAATTCCGACGGTTTTAAACAAACACATCCACACTCCTACAGTTTCGCTCAACGCCTGCAAAGGACAGTAAGCATAATGGAGCAATTTATTATCCCGGGTAGATAAATAAACCACCTTTTCGACGAATCCTAATAAAAGAAATTTCCCATTGCAATGCACAAGAAGCGGCAACAAACAGCTGCTAATAGTCCAACTCGAAGGAAAAAGAATGGTAAGGGGTAGCGGGTGGTAATTGGCAGGCCATTTGAAAATGTGAAAAATTGTTTACATGTCAATATATACGTGGATAAGAAAAAGACCAAGAAAATTTAGTCACAGCAAAAAAAAACTAAAGAATCTAGACAATTCCGGACAGCCATAGGAACAACAAAACGGCAACAACCAGACGTGACGGTATGACGGCGGCTATGTACTGGGAGGGTGAACAACCATAACTCGACACTGGCTGTGATTGTATGTACTGCGATGGAAAATTTAACGCACCACCTACGAATGGAGGTCCACGGCAGCAGTTTCCTTAGCGAGACATGTTGAACGAGGGAAAACAAACGCCGGGTAGCAGATAGTGAAATGAGCACAATCTCTAGCAAATAAGACATGTTTTACTCAGAACTGTTTACGGTGGCAGTTGTTTTCCGAGAATGTGTAGGTGCGTATCGGCTGAAATGTTTTTTCGGATCACGTTTCATTTCTGCGTCACGTATCTTCTCGACTCATAATGAATAGATTATGAAGTTTGCAACGCATTTGCCCAGTTGTTTTAGTTGAATGTTTTATAGTTGGTGTTTAACATAAATTGGAATAGGGTTGAACACATGTTGCTTAGTTTTGTTTACAGGGATTGAAGGGCGTAAAGAGGGAGAGATAATGCTTGCCTACAATAGATACGTTCGCGTTTCGTTGACGTAAATTTGACAGAAAACTGTCAAAATCACGTAAACGCATCCGCATCGTATCAATTGTGGGCCAACCAGTAGGTCATCAAATCTTCCGGTCAGTCTTGAAGCATATTGGTATAAGGCACCAGGTGGTTGCCTGTCGATCTGCCAAATTTGGAAGACGTCTGCATTGAGATATCTCAAATAATAAGAATCCGTCCACTATATCACAAAACATTGCGATTGGTTGAATGGATTGGAGATAATGAAATCATTCGGTATAGGACCAAGTCTGCTCTTGGTGATGCTAATCCGATAAGCTTGGAAATCAAAGGAAGCGGGGTTGCCAGGTGGCACAAACTTCATCTACGGACTCTTAATTTTGCCAGGTCCCTAAATCATGGATTTGGATGGATTGACGTGAATTGTTATTTATATTGTATTATTAGACTATTATATAACATACAACTAAATGTATTATTCTGTAAATTTAAAAATTTCAATCTCAATTTCAGTGAGCAAGATGAGGCGCTATAACCTTGGTAAATTATTGCCAGACTTTTGGTTAAAATGTCAAAAGTCCACCCACAGGCGAAAGGAGCATACACTAATCTCTCTAGCATCTATGCTCCCAACGATAAAAATACAAATTATCACGTTAGGGAACGTCCATTCATAATGTCACGCAATAAGTGACCCCCCTCCCCTTGTCACGTGTTTTGTATGGACCTTCAATTTTTTGTATGGATTGTCACAACCACCCCTCCCCCCTTACTGAGTGACATAATTAATGGACCTTCCCTTATTTAACTCTATATCGAAGCGTTTAGTACAGGATTTTCACGCTTTCTTCCTTGCCTTGATTCGACATAGTAGAGTGATTTCAGATTCTTTTGCAATCGCTCTATTTCTTGGAATCCTTTCTGCGGCACATGCTACGCAGTTGGTCTGACCAACTAACAAGAAAAATGATGTATTGAAGAAGTCGTCATTTTCCAGGATTGGATTAGATTAGACTAGGATTGAATTGCATTTTTCCAGTTGAAAATCAATCTCAAATCTGTATAAGTATAATACATTTTGTAAAAACTACACCGATATACACATAGAAAAAAAGAATGAATTTTAACAGGCTCGTAAACTTTCCCCTCGTTCAGTTCCAAGGCAAAGGGGGCGTTAACAACGAAATTGTTTGCAATCTTTCATGTGCTATACAAGATTGTTTGCAATACTCCATACAACAAGCTAGATTCAGGCGTTATGTGGCTTAAATTTACATGAAATATCCCTAATCTTACATTTGCTTCATGCGCATTAGATAACGCAGATAATTCAATGTTTTCTTTTATCTGTGTACTCTTAAACATTTTTTCATGAATACTGTTTCTTTCGCTTCGTGAAAAAGGATTTTGTTTTTAACAATAGTTTTTGAAACAATTTTTCCAAATATGATATAACGACTGTATGGAAAATAAGTTATCCACATATTTTTCATTCGATTCACATAAAAAAATGATGCATTTTTCTAACTATGGGATGATTCTATATTGTACGGGATGGAACTTGAACATTGACCGGCTGAAATTAATATTATTCTCTCACGCATTTGATAGTTTTTGATCAAAATGCATGCATCTGGTCGGCTTTCCTTGGAAGCTGACCAGATTCATCAAAGCAACGATGGACGGTGTACAAAACTGCGTAAGAGTTTCGGGTGAACTATCCAGTTCATTCGAATCTCGTCGGGGACTGCAACAAGGTGACGGACTCTCATGCTTACTATTCAACATCGCTCTGGAAGGTGTAATACGACAATTCGGGCTCAACAGCCGGGGTATGATTTTCACTAAATCTGGTCAGTTTGTGTGCTTTGCGGACAACATGGACATTATCGCAAGAACATTTGGAACGGTGGCAGTGCTGTACACCCGCCTGAAACGCGAAGCAGCAAAAGTGGACTGGTGGTGAATGCGTCGAAAACAAAGTACATGCTGGTAGGCGGAACCGAACACGACTGGATCCGCCTAGGAAGTAATACCACGATAGACAGGGATACCTACGAGGTGGTGGAGGAATTTGTCTACCTCGGATCCTTACTGACGGCTGATAACAATACGAGTCGTGAAATTCGAAGGCGCATCATCAGTGGAAGTCGTGCCTACTAAGGGCTCCAGAAGAAACTGCGGTCTAAAAATATTCACCCCCGCACCAAATTCACCATGTACAAAACGCTAATAAGACCGGTGGTCCTCTACGGACACGAGACGTGGACCATGCTCAAGGAAGACCTGTAAGCACTCGGAGTTTTCGAGCGACACGTGATAAGGACGATCTTCGGCGGTGTGCAGGAGAACGGTGTGTGGCGGCGAAGGATGAACCACGAGCTCGCTGCACTCTACGGCGAACCCAGCATCCAGAAGGTGGCCGGAGGTGGTGTGGAGCGCAGAGAGAACGATGAGTGGACCAGGTGGAGCGTGATCTGGCAAGCGTTGGGCGTGACCGAGGTTGGAGAGCGGCAGCCGCAAACCAAGTATTGTGGCGTACTATTGTTGATTATTTCTTATCCTAAATGTGATGCTGAACAAATAAATGTATGTATGTATATGTATGTATGCATCTGGTCGATGCAAAAGTCACGAGTACAATGTTCAGGGCCCTTGTTGCTGAATGTTGCTCTTGTTCGGCTCTTTGTTTGGCGATTTCTTCTTCTGCTAGGTCTTCAGGTTGTTCCGTTGCTCATTACGTTGAATCTTTCTGACGCTGGTTGGTCAAATCACGTATCGGTTTTGATTTGTTCTTCCGAATGAGACCGACCACTTTATGATCCATTTTAGGGTGTGAAAATCCGGGTTTACGTTTTTCCTGGCAGTTAAACAAAAACAGTGTTCCCCAAACTTGGTTATGATAGACTTTACCCTTGCGTGATGAATTCCAAAGCGCTTCGCCAATTGTCGCATAGTATCACCCTTTTCAAAACCTTAATTTTCACGTCTCACTCAACGCGTGACATTTTGAAAACGACGAATGTAAACCGATCAAACAAGTTAACAAACGAAGGATGAGAGTCAAATGCACAGCATGCTATGATCAACACATTAAACCAAAACAAATACACGCATGTAACGAAAAATCCGGGGATAGCCTATTTTCGATACATTCCTTAGTCATGTACCCCAATCCAAATCCAATCCAAATCCAATCCAAATCCAATCCAAATCCAATCCAAATCCAATCCAAATCCAATCCAAATCCAATCCAAATCCAATCCAAATCCAATCCAAATCCAATCCAAATCCAATCCAACTCTAAAAACTAGCGTTCAATTGGACGAACCTGTGGAAAATTTGGGGGATTAATGTATTTCTCAACGAACTTTATTAGAATGGTAATTTTAGTATAATGAGCTGACGTCAAACCAGGCCAAAACAAAGGAGGGACCTTGTGATGCTTGTATAACGGAAGTATCGTTTTCTGCAAACACTCAGTACGGTAAGCTTAGGCATTGAGAGTACCTTTAAAGCTCGATTCAAAGTAAATTTCTACGCACGGTATAATACACCTCCGCGCCCCTAGTGGTTGGAACAAAAAAACGTTTGACAGGCATTTGTTGATGTTTCATTGACGAAGAAATTGATGAAAAGTTTTTCTCGGTAGATCGACGCACATCGAAATTACGGATTTTGAAACTGGAGAAAATAAAATAAATTGGGAACAAACATCTAGAGAATCCTTCGTGGTCTGCATCAAAAATATAAAAGTGTTAAAATACCCAAAGTCAACGGTGTGTCTTGTAATCAAACGTTACAAGGATACTCTGAGTGTGGATTGAGCACTGCGCGTTTATCATAATAGTGCCACTAGGGACAAAGAACTGAGGAGAAAGGTGTTGAGGTACGTGAAAGGCAACCCAGGTGTCTCCATACATAATTTGGCAAAGAAATACGATTCCAACTTTTCCATCGTGCGTAACATCCTTTCAAGAAAAGGATATAAGTCTTTTTGTGCCAGTAAACATCCGAATCGCTCCCTGAAACAAAATTTAGTGGCCAACAAGCGAGCCCGATTACTATTCGAACGAGGTTTGACGAAATTTGATGGCTGTATTTTAATGAATGACGAAACATATGTCAAATCCCCGGACGAAAATTTTACATGGCAACTGATCATGGGGATGTCTCGTCTCGGTATAAATTTGTTTTCGCTGATAAGTTTGCTCGGAAACTAATGATTTGACCAGGAATCTGCAGTTGTGGCCTTAAAACCAAGGTTTTCATCACATCTCACATAATGACGTGGAAGGTTTACACTAAAGGGTGTCTAAAAAAGCGGATTTTACCCTTCATTCGGTAACACAAGTCCATTTACTCTAATGAGGTACTAGAATGCTATGCTGCATAAAAATATTGGGCATTTTTCAAGCAAAAACTTCGAGGATGCGGTAAAGATGTGACAAATGCACAACAAATGCGTTTAAAGTGGAATGAGATCGCTGGCACAGTGTCTTCAGCGACTGTGCAGATCATGGTGGCATCGATTGCATGTAAAGTGCGACAGTTTGTTCGAAACGGTAAAATATGATATTTTGTTATATATCGTTTGAAAGCTGAATAAATACTCTTTTGTTTGACGTTTGACGACTGTTTATGATGTTTTATTCTTGAGTTATGATCACTTGAATACGTTGTTGTTGTTTTTTGTCTTTATTTGAGAGACTGGTGGCTGGTTTGTCTCTTGAAATATTAACATACGAGGAAGGGTCTGAAGGGTCCCAACCAAGTGGGAGGGGGGGACTCTAGGCCCCTTATCACAATTCAGTCGCTCCTGTCAGAGTTGGTTCCTGTTATCTGGTAGGCTAGTCGTGGCCAGAATAGGTTGATGGTTTGCGGATGTGGGGGGGGGGGGGGAACCTCTACCCCCTCCTCGTAGTTTTAGTGGAGGTTAAGTTTTAACTGTACTATATATTGTTGTGAATATGGCAATCCTTAAGGAAGCAAACCAATGCTGCCTCTCTAGTCGGGTCGTCGCTGAGGGCATCTTTCGGGGAGCTTGAGATGCCATAGAATTCCCGGGGTTCTTGGTACTTGGAGCAATGGCATAGAAAGTGCTCCACCGAGTGATGATCGTTGCAGGTGGAACAGTTTATACGGAATTGCCCGTTTCCGGCCATATTGTATGATGACCTGGTGTGTCCAGAGTGAAGCCGGGAGAAGACCACCTGTTGTCGGTGGTTCGGTTGATCCTTACCTCGGTTAACGGAGTGTTTAATTTTTTGGATGAAGAGCTCGCGGTTCTGGGTGTAGTCGTTGGTCCAGGCGTTCCATACCATTCCGGTGAGCCTATTTTTTGCATCGTCTTCAGGGATGGTTTCACCGTATCAATTGGTTCTTTTTCCGATTGAGGCTAACCGATCAGCCTCGACATTTCTGGGATACCGCAGTGGCCAGGTATCCAGCCGATTGTTGTTCCAGGACAGGCCAATAGTGTGATTGCCTGGATCCAAGGGTGTGACGGTGTTTCTGAGCTGAGACCAGTGACTACTCTGGCTGAGTCCGTAAAGACAACAATTGGTCGGTCAGATGGAGTGATGATGGCGATCCGCATAGCAAGTGCTTCGGCAGATGAGCTGCATAGATTGGGGAGCCTATGGAACCGGGCAAAATTCTCGCTGGTTATCCCGATGCCGACCCCGTAGTTTCCAACGGAACCGTCCGTGTACCGGATCCAATGGTTGGGGTAAGGAACGTCACCTGTATCGCATTTGGGTTGACTCTGGCCCTGAAAGCTTTTTAGAAGGTGTTGTCAACGGTTATTCCTTCCCGGTTCCAATCTTTGGCTCCACACCAATGGACTCTGGCCACCGGGGGGAGCACCTGATTGGCGACTTCGGTGAGGAGTTGGTTGGCCTCCTCAAGGAGGTATACCCCTCAACTCCTTCTCGAGAAAACCGATGGTGTGCTTTCCGGAATGGAAGGGCGCCCGCTTCGACGCAAGCAGTGCTGCCAGGTGTTGAAGGGAGCAAGCCGGAAGTGATCCGGATGGCAGAGTCGTAAGTCGGGGCTAGTTTCTCCCACAATAGTCGCCTGGCGAAGCAGGTGATTTCGAGGCCATAGGTGATATGGCTGTTGACTATAGCTGCGGCAACTCGGAATGCGTCCAATTTTACTTTGAATCGGGCTTTAAGTTGAGAGCAAGCAATAAGCTAATTGCGAAAGCGAAACACTAAGAAAGAAGACTGTTTCGAAGGATGGGATTGATTACCTTCTGATCTAAGCTTGGGTCAACTGGACCCTTTTGGACTGGACTGGTTTTCTTTCTCTTCTTGGTAGCTTATCGAACAAGTGGTGTTCCTCACACTAGATTTTACTCTGTCGTGATGAATTCCGAAACGTTTTGCTATTTATTAATCGAGGCATACTTCTCACGAAGCCACGTGTCCACTACTTGAATTTTAAAACTCTTTTCGATTCGCGCCACCTCGAAAACAATCACTGTTTACCGAAAGTTATTGACAGATGACCGCGTCGAACGTAGGAAGTCTTACGAGTGTTTGTGTATGCGCATCATAAGGGTGGCCAGTTTATTTTCGATGCAATCCCTACTTAGAAACATAATTTGGAATGGCTTGGATGATTTGATCATTAATTCCACATGATAAGGCTCTAATTTCGTGTTATTCCCGCTCGATTATTGTTGATGACTTAAATTAAAATTTAACTCATTGAGAATTTTTACTGGAATTTTGATTCATTAAGCATCGGTTGGGTCTTTAATCAACAACAACAAAAATGGTGAAGTGATAATTTTGATAAACGTAGCTCGATGGTCTTTGTAAAAAATAGTATTAGTTCGTCTGCATCATTTCTTCGAGAACTAGGAAACACGAAAACATAAAAACATTCGACCATTTTCTGCTTTGAAGATTCCATGTTCATTTGGTAGATCGACTCCCAGATTCAATTAAAAGCATTCTGAAATGTCATTATTCTTTTCTCTGTTCTTTTTCAGAATACTCAACACCCGTCAGAATCTCATTAGCGGGAAAGTGTATTTCATTATCATGATGAAAGGATGCGTCCACAGGAGATGATAAATGTACCCAGCAAAGCACAAAAGAAGTGAATCGGAATTATTACTTTCGTTTGAGTGATACAAAATAGTTTCACTACGTACTGTGGTGAGAGTTCGACAACGATGCCTTCAGCCGAAGCCGATGGATGGCAGACCGGAAATCGATTAGTACTTTAATGTACAGTAGTGGTGCGAGGAAATTTTATTCGGGTACATAAAAAGAAAAATGTAGAAGTGATGAGTTTTCAGAATGAAAAATGAAAGAAGGTGTAATTATATTCAACACGCCGGGAAATCGCTTGAAACTGCTTCGAGACTGTACGGAGAAATGCTCGAAGCATGGAAGTGATGGAAAAGCTGCTTATGACCGTACCTGTTTTGTAGATGGAAGAATGCTTTTGAAGTGTACGGCCCCAGTAGCAGATTCGTGAAAAAAAAGAAGAAATTATGTTTTATGAGCTATAGAGAATAATTTTTTATTCTCCCAGTAAGAAGACATAGCAGCGACAATGTTATTTCAATGTGGGCTGTAAGACTGTGTTCGGACTCGTTTCAATGGAAAAGATGGAAAAATTCAACAGCGTGGAACATAGAGTGTAAATCCGAAGGTTTTGTGACGCGAAACTGGTTGAGATTGTTACTTATGAAGCGTTATTGTCAATTGCTTGAGAAGATACAGAAAGTGAGTGCCGCAATATCGATGCGAATCTGCTGAAGTCAACTGGATTTGCATAAAAAGTGAAGAGAAAAATATCAACAGGATACAAAACGGAAAGCCTGCAAGCTGTTAGCATATCATAACAACGACTGAGAACCAATGCTGCTGCTGCGACCCTTGCTCGGAGGAAAATTCTGATCAGGGCATCGCAGTTTAAGATGCTCGCTTTTGCCGCTTTGCTAGCTATACACGCAGGATTTGCTGGTAAGTGTTTGGTGTTGCTTGAGACATGGTGAAACTCCTCAAGGTATATGTAAAAGATTGATTCGAATTTTAAAATTTGTTTGCTCTCCTACATAATTTCGAATTTCCTTGATTCCAACACGATTGAGAAAATTTGGTCCTTTTGCCATCCTTTAGTTCAAGGACCATACAAGTTTACAGACCTTTCTCTGATAGGAATTTATACTCACTCTGTACAAAAGTAGGCAGCATTTTTCCAGATGCAAATCTCGCAAACGGAACTGCATTACGCAAAAATGGGTAATTTATTGACACTTGTTTCTTGTTCTCTAATCTCACTCTTGATATAAGATATTTAATTGAATTTCGATAGAATACTGTGACAGGGTGTCTAAGAAGAAGTTTTTAGTTGTCAACATCTCCTTCTAAAAATGAGTAAATCATGTTTGTAATATTTTACGACGACACCAAAAAATTGTCAGAAATGACTTCTTTAATGAATTCTCAAGCTTAAGGAGGACATTACTCGTATATATGAGTAAATTTTTGAATAAATACAAGACAGTTTTAGGTTATGAAAAATAAAAATTAGTTGATTTTTGGTGGATCCCATAAATCTAGCCGGCGCTGATATATAAATTGGCGTATCCTGGCCGCAATTTTCATCTGAATTTTCTAAAATGATTTTTTCATATTGTCCATAGTCTCGAGTAGTTTCTCAGGCCCGTCAAAATAAATGCTGGAGGAAGAAAATCGTTTCACAACTTTTTTTGTAATCACTCACGCCACATTTAAAACATAGTGTCGAGAAAATGCCCTTTAAAGATTGTGGCGCTGGCCACTTTTCAGTGGCTTATCTTCTACAATATAAAAATTCGGCCTTCAAACTTTTACAAACAAATTTTTAAAGCATAAACCTATCGAATAAGACAATGAAAAAAATTCAAAAAGTCTTCGGGGACTTTTTTTTTGGATTCTGCATACACATCTAGGTTTATGAGAGCTTTTCGGGATCTTAGTTTACAAAACTAGCCATTGTTGTAAAAAAAGTAGATCAACTGACCTAACAGTTCTATTTTTGAACATTTTTATAAGTGTCGTTGTTTCATTGATTTATCAGAAGTTAAGATAGTAACACAGCTCAGAAAAATACTTATCAACTGCTCCTGGAAGGTTAGGTTGGAATTAGATGTGAATTTATAAGAATATCAGTAGTACTTCCAAGAAGTTCATGTTTACTCGTGAACTTCTTCAGGAGTTCAGGAGAAAACTTTCCAGAATTTTAGAAAAGAGATTTGACAAGTTTTCCCTAAAATGCAAGAGCTTATCACTGATGAACAGAAGAAGTAGTCTATGCTAAAATCAGTCATATAACTATAATAATGTTCATTGCTTATAACACAACCTTAACATATGGCAAACACCATCTCCTCAACCGTTCACATCGTACTTTGAACTAGGACACAAACTCATGTAGGAATTGCATTTTATTGGTTACCATCTCACCTTGTTTGAGAGATTTGATCGGTAAGAACACTTTTTTGATGTTTAGCAGGAGAATAAAAATATCTTCAAGAAGTTTATAAATCAATCAAAAAAGTTTCTAGAGTTCGTCCAATGTTCAAAGAATTCTCCAAAAATTCAAAAAAAAAATCGTCAATCCCTAAAGACTAGATGAAAGTATTGGAAGCTAAGAAAATAGATTAAATACTTTAGCAGAAGGTCAGAGATTTTCGAGATAAAATCGTTTAAATAAATGTTTAAATTAAAAATGCAGTCAATAGCTTCAGTATTGTCACGCAGACATTCGTGATAACTAAATAATAACCCCTCGTCTGACTCGTCTTTGAAATAGATTTTGACGCTTGTCCACCTTAATGACTTCCCCGACAAATACTTAAAATAACAACTTTGTAACACGGTCCCTATGAGGGACCTGAACAATAAAAACATTAGAATAATTCACAAAACTGTTAACAGTCGAGTTCTGTTTTCGTTCCGATCAGTTTGAGTCGACTCAATCGACAGCTCGGAAACTAGTGACTAAATTTGTCACATTTTGTCGAGTAAGAGTTTGTTTTGATACGCGTTTTTTATCGGTTAGTGGTAATCCTAAAAAGTTCAGAAGAAGGCTTCCCACAGCTTCAGGAAGATACTTTCAAGAAGCTCAGGAAGAGACTTTCTCCAAAGGTCAGGCTGAAACTTTTCAGAAGTATAGAGAGAACTTGTTCTAGTAGAAATATCTCAAAAAAAATCACCAAACATCCTCGAAGTTCAAGATCATACTTACCAGAAGTTCAGTAGAAAACTTCCTCAAAAATTTGAGAAGGACTTCAAAGAGCTTCAGGAAGAAATTTAGATTCGACGATTTTTCAGAAATTAAGAAAAAAAAACTTCCCCGATGTTCAGGAAGAAGCTAACCAGAGATGGCACTACCTATAATTTCTCATAAATTTAGAAACGAACTTCGGCAAAGCTCAGACAAAGCGTCCTACAAGTTTACGAGAGAAATTCTTTGAATTTGACGAAATGACATCCCAGTGATTCCGAAAAGAAAACTTCCTAAAAGTTTAGTTGGAACTTCCCAGGAGTGCTAGAGAGTTTTCCCAAAGTTCAGAACAAAATATTTCAGAATATTAGAAAATGGATTTCTTAAACTTCAAGAAAAAAAACCCTCCAAAGAACAGAAAGAAACTTCCCAGAAGCATAGGTTGTACTTCTCAGTAGTTCTAGCAAGAATTTCCAACAGTTTCAGGAACAACCCCTCACAGTTCAGGAGAAACTTTCCCAAAAGTTCAGAAGAAGCCTACTCAGAAGTTCAAGAAGCAAATTCCAACAAATGTAAAGGAATTTTCTTGGAAATTTTGCAAAGGACTTTTCCATTGTTTCGGTAACTTTCCTCGGAGTCCAGGATGGGACCTATTAGATGTTCAGGAAGAATAAGCTAAGGATAAAACTTTTCCACATTTCAGGAAGAATCTTACCAGAGAGGGCACTAAATATAAGGAACTTCCAGAAGGAATTTCTCGAAAATTTAGTCTAATTAGAACTACCCGGATGAGCCAGATTGATTCCTTGAACTTCAGAATCGAACATTTCAGAATTTTAGAATGAGGATTTCTCAAAGTTCGGAAACTCCTTGAAGTTCAGGTAGAAATGCCTAAGAAACATAGAAAGAAACTTTCCGGAAATATAGGAAGTACTTTCTAGTTGTTGAAGGATGAGTTTCTAAGAAATTTAGGAACAAACTTCCCTAAAGTTCAGAAGAGGACTTCTCAGAAGTTCAAAAGTAACTCCCAACAAATTTAAGAAGATTTTCCAAGAAATTCTGGAGAGAACTTTCCCAACGTTTTGGAAAATTTTCCTCGCAGTTCAGGATGAATCAAAGGCTAAAAATGTACTGAGTTCAGGAAATAAAAACTAACCAAAATTTTCTGGAAGGTTAAGTTGGGTTGATGACATTTGTCAGAGGCAGATGATAGTAATTTATTGCTAGAACGAAAAGAAATGAAGAAAAAGTATTGATAGTTCCGTTTAGCGTAACGGCAGGCTTTGAAATTGAAAGATACAAGTTGAAAACGAGCAGAGGGCATTTGAACGGTAGTATCTAGTGGTAATGGCATTGGGATTGTTAGATGTGAATTTTTGAGAACATCAGGAGTGATTGCCAAGAAGTTCATGAGGAAACTTCTTGGAATTTCAGCAAAGAGCTTTGTTGAAGATAAGTAGAGTGCGTCCCTGAAACTCAAAAGATAATCACTGACAAACGGTCTATACCAAAATAATGCATATGACCATAATGATATTCATTGCTCACGGCGTATTAAAATAAAGGTTGTACGGAATCAAATTGCACCACTTTTAAATGGCTGTAATTTTTTGCCCGTTGGGTATTTTCTATTGAAATTTTGGTTGAATTTAGTTCAATGTGGAGTCGGAAGAACCGCAGCGGCGCAAAGAAATTTTGCGCACGTACCTCGAAAATCCGGACCTTTCTCATCGTGCCAACAGCAGGAAGCTGGGAATGGTACATTCTATGGTGTCTCGTGTTTTGAATCGGTATCAAGAACGTTTGACCATCGATCGGAAAGAAAAAAAGTGGCAAAAATGAATCTCCGTATAGTGTGAAGGATTACAAGCGGGAAGTTTTATTTACTTATTTATTTATTTATTTATATAATTCCAACTGATTAAACATCTTATTGAAATTTAATGGAGAAAAGCATGTGGCGTAAAAACCCCCTATCTCTAAACCGTACAGAAGGAATACAAAGGAAGTAAACAGAATTAATTCTAGTACACACACAAATCTTGTCAAAATAATTAAAAATAATCTTTCGTGGAGTCAGTCGTCTGGTATCCAGTATGTAGTATTTGTCAGCATTTCAAGCTTTTTAAAGGAATCCCAACAATTCAGTTCGAGATGTGGCGAAGAAACTGAATCTAGCCAAAACTTATGTGCAAGATGCGAAAAAATGTGAAGGACTACACTCGTACAAAGTCCAAAAGGCGCCTAATCACGATGAACAGTAGAATACGGTAGGTAAAACACGTGCACGGAAGCTCTACACCCAAATGTTGACGAAACCACATTGCCTCGTTATGGATGTATGCAGCTTCCAGGGCTCCAGTTTTTCACTGCTCATCATGAACTCGACGTCTCTGAGGACGTTAGAAAGCAGAAGATGTCAAATTTTGCAAAAAAATATATGATTTGGCAAGCAATTTGAACGTGTGGAAAGCGGAGCACCCCATTCGTGACAACTGGAACGGGTATGGGCAGGTGTACCTAAAGGAATTCCTCCAAAACCGTCTTCTTCCTCTTCTGAGGTCACACGATGATCCTACAATTTTCTGGCAGGATTTAGCCTCGTGCCATTACTCGGAAGAGGTTTTGCAGTGGCACAAGGTTAAGAAGGTCAATTTCGTGCCGAAGCATCTCAACGCCCGAGCGCACCGGTACTGCGGCCAATTGAAAAGTACTGGGTCATCATGAAGCAGGCAATTCGAAAGCATCCTAAGGATGTGAAATAGGAGGAAGATATGAAGAATAAATGGATTGCCACGCAAAAAAATGTTGGTGCAAATGTTGTACAGGACCTTATGAGTAGCGTAAAGAATGAAGTTCGTGCATTTGGATATATAATTGAAATTGAATAAAAAAACCTGAATTAATCCACCGATGGTGCGACTGAACCCTTCTTACACTTTATCAGAATTACGAACTCAAATGTGGCCAATATGGTACTGGATACATATTTTCATCAGAAATTCCAGGAATGTCCAGGAATATTCGATATGTCATATTTTGCCTTTAGCCTGTTGAAGTGGCGGACTAAATCCGTGCTCCTTCAACCTACCCCGCAGTGGGATGTTAGGCAAAAATGTCCTTGGTTCGAGTACCACTGTATACATGCCCTTTTCGCTCAATTTTCCTAAAAACATCTGTTACATTTCCAATCCTGCCGCACACTAGCGGAACTATCAAAACTTTCTCTTCATATCTTTCATTCTAGCCAAAAACATTGTTGTTCACTCTTGGTGCCTCATGGTGATGAGCGAACATCTCCTTCTACATCATATTTTGTGTTTAAAAATGATTCCGTTCGACAATCCTTAACGTACTGTTCATCGATGTGATTAAAATATAACCATTAATAGTCTTTAATGACCTGTTTCTGTTAGTTATATATAAGGAGAAATTACATAAATATTAGCCATTTCATATAATCGTCAATTTTGATTATCGATATGGATTCAAGATGCTTAATAAGTACATATTCGTTGATAATAGTAAATGGAGACTTTGTGTAATTTTCGAATATACTCGTTGCAGTTGAAAACCAGCCACTCGAGCCAATCGATGCTGCTCTAATTCTATACAGTCGCATAGTGTGGCTAGTCCGCTGTATGTGCTATACAACGCTCCAGATACGACACAATAGAATGCAAGCGGCATCGATTGGTGTGATTGGTCTTGTTCGGGTTTGCACTGCAACGAGTATATTGTCATCTCACAATTAAACTAAAATCGGTACACAAATAGCTCAGTATGTAATCGGAGACTAAACTGTTTGATTACTATTATAATAGGCCTTCAAGTACTGTTTCGTTCAAATCTTCGTAACGAAATGTTCGAATGAAAAAAAAATCAATAGCGTTCTATGGGAACGTTGTAGCTTCCATTTGCCGTCAACAGAACTGAAATCGGTTCACAGATGGCTGAGAAACCGATGTGACATTATTTGTAACGCACACACACACACACACACACACACACACACACACACACACACACACACACACACACACACACACACACACACACACACACACACACACACACACACACACACACACACACACACACACACACACATACACACACAGACATGTGCTCAGTTCGTCGAGCTGAGTCGAATGGTATATGACACTCGGCCCTGTGGGCCTTGGATAAAAAGTCGAGTTTTCAAGCGATCTTAATACCCTTCTATTGATGTAAGAAGGGTAAAAAGGGAAGTTAACATAATGAAATTTTGAACACTTATTTGGAAATTTTATAACTTTAATTTGGCGTTAACAAAGCTTCAATCCTGAGCTTCAATTTTGATTATCGATATGGATTCAAGATGCTTAATAAGTACATATTCGTTGAAAATAGTAAATGGAGACTTTGTGTATTTTTCGAATATACTCGTTGCAGTTGAAAACCAGCCACTCAAGCCAATCGATGCTGCTCTAATTCTATACAGTAGCATAGTGTGGCTAGTCCGCTGTATGTGCTATACAACGCTCCAGATACGACACAATAGAATGCAAGCGGCATCGATTGGTGTGATTGGTCTTGTTCGGGTTTGCACTGCAACGAGTATATTGTCATCTCACAATTATGTGCTCTCAGGTATTGTTTTGGTCATATCTCCATGAACAATTATCCAATCATAATGAATTTTGACCAGTTATTTGGAGATATCATAGCTTTGATTTGGCACCAACAAAACTAAAATCGGTACACAAATAGCTCAGTATGTAATCGGAGACTAAACTGTTTGATTACTATTATAATAGGCCTTCAAGTACTGTTTCGTTCATATCTTCGTAACGAAATGTCCGAATGAAAAAAAAATCAATAGCATTCTATAGGAATGTCGTAGCTTCCATTTGCCGTCAACAGAACTGAAATCGGTTCACAGATGGCTGAGAAACCGATGTGACATTATTTGTAACGCACACACACACACACACACACACACACACACACACACACACACACACACACACACACACACACACACACACACATACACACAGACATGTGCTCTGTTCGTCGAGCTGAGTCGAATGGTATATGACACTCGGCCCTGTGGGCCTCGGATAAAAAGTCGAGTTTTCAAGCGATCTTAATACCCTTCTATTGATGTAAGAAGGGTAAAAAACATGGAAAAATATTCATAATATATTTTATTTAACTGCCAGAAAGTTTGAAAATGATTGGTTGAACGGGCGAATTTTGTCGAATATTTGTGTGTGTCGCAATTTGATTCCGTACACCCTTTATGGTAAAAATCATCTTCCCAATCGTTCGCATCATACCAAGGACACAAACTCATGTAGGAATAACTAGTCCTTTGTTTCCATCTCACCTCGTTTGAAAGATTTGATCCTCGATTATGAAAAATTTCCCACTTAGGGTACTTAGAAGCAAAGAAAAAAGTTTGAATGCTTTACCAGGAGGTCGGAGAACTTTGAGATACTATTGTTGAAGTGAGATCTATCATTGAATATCTATACAACCTTTGAATTTTAAAATATTTAACGAAATAATGCTGCTGTAGATAATATTTCCTCGTCTGAATCGTCTTTGAATTTGATATCGACATTTGTACACATATTAATTAATAACTTTCTCGAAAAATACTTCAAATTGATAACACTAAAGTCAACTGTCGAGTTCGGTTGCCAACTCGACTAGATTCATTCGGCCTCTGTAATGCGCGATTTTGCTCGACTCGACTTCTATAATTGACCCCTTTGTGTAGTTTCAACCGTCCAAATCATTTACTTCTTCTGAATTACTTACTCTATAATTCCATTACATCTCTCATATAACGGAACATCTACCCTACGCGGTTATACAACTATATCAAGCATGACGATTCACATGTCCTCGCCCAATCTCCCAATCGCAATAGAAATCAAACAGTCCTTCTTTTACATCATTAGCATACATAAATAGAACGCAATCTGAAATTGGTTTCCTTATCACTCGGACTCCACTCTTTTACACAGGAACTACAAATCATGTCGTCGGCAGGTCAGACTACCCAGGATCCCAGAAGTCAAATACTGACCTCGGCTGGTTTGCCAAGTGGCACTTTAATATGAAAACAGGAATCGAGAAAGGCGTGTTTTGTTGTCCGGGACAGTAAAATTCTCTGTGATACGAGATCGGCTGGAAGTAGATTGCCTGCTGCCAAAGAAGCCATCACCGTCTTTAGGGTTTATGAAATATTGATATCCCATGATAAGTATCTACGCAGAATAGAAATGCTGATTTTCCCAAGAAGTAATCTGTAGCACTCCGTGTCGATGAGAACAGAATAAAGATCATCTGGATTAGTGCAACTTAGCTCTATTGTTGAATGGAGCTTGAGAACGCATGCCTTTCCTTTCTGCTGGACATTGCGAAAGCAGAACAAACGCTACCTTGCTGTTACCTTCGTTTTCATTGTCATCTTCTTGAAAGGCAATTTCCAGTTCTCAGGTGGAGACCACATCAGTAGCCTTGCTTCAGTTGAAATTTGTATGCAGATTAGTGTGAAATTTTCCTTCCAGAGAAGGGCATGAGCTTAGAAGCCAATATTTGCATGCCTTACCCAGCAACCCTTAGCTGTTTTTACCGGTGGATTAATTTTTTAGTTTCATAAAGAACCAATCAGGATCCGGACCTTAATGTTTATTCTTCCACGAAGAGTTCCTTCAACAATGGACGGGAAGGGAGGATATTTAAGATGGATGCAGCGCCTTGTTTGAGTTCCGGGGGACGGTATCAGCAAGTGACTCATAAAAAATTCATTCGGATCCTTCTTTTTCAAAGAGAAAACTGTCCGTACATTGATTACGAATTCAAGCTGATGGCATAATTACGAGCACTTGAGCATTAAATCTGCCATCACATAAGAGCCCGATGGGGGAGGTGAACAAAATCGGTTAGTAAGATCCTTGATGAGAACATCAAGGGAGGGGATAAAAGCTTGCCACCAACTTCTGTGACCCGACTGCATTGGAAGTGATTTTGCTGTTGGCTAACTCCCCCTCCCCCCTCCTTCCCCATAACTTCAGGGAGTGAGATTAGACATTACAGTCATAATCGATTATATATCAATGCTAGAGTGTTTGACGATTACGGGTGACTTCTAACGAGTAAAAATCGAGAAAAAGTTTTGCAACGAGTTTCATAAAATATTTTTTGCAATGGTGAAAAACTGACATTTATTCTATCATATAATTCCCCTTTCATATATAAATCAGCTTACAGATGGCTATGTTTACTAGCAAAACTTTCTAATCCAAGTTGATTTTCAAATACTAAGACATGTCTTGCAGAAATGTATGTTGATAGTTGGCTGCAGTAGAGCAAAACGATTGCGGAAAAATGGGGTTGTTTCGGTAAACAGTAAAGTAGGTGAAAAAAACATATTTTCTGTGAGGATACGTAGACCATTATCTTACACCCTTTTGCTATGAAAACCAGCTCTTTGTTATGCGGAATTCCAAAAATATTTATTTTGAGGTTTTTTTTTCACGAAATCAAATCGCATAACATTATGGCATATTTTTTTTTAACTAGACTGAGACTTGTTTCGAATGGACGTGTTTTTATAGCTACCTATTGATTTCGCTAGTAACTTCAAAAATTTTAAAATGAAAAATTTAGGAAGATCAGACATAAAGGGAAAAGATGTGCTCTCAAGAATACCTACAGTGTTTCAGATTTGTACACATTTTTGGGTAGGAAAAAGTAGATATTTCTGTAATTTGCGGAAAACTTTCCACGTCAAGGAAAGGTTCTTGCATCGGAAATCATTGATCCTAACGCTGCCGAACAAGTGTGGTGTACAGATGTTTGTTTGCTCTTCTATGAAACCTCTGATTTTCTCTTTTTCGATAAATCTGTTCGTAATGTTTGCATTAAAAACCCACATTAATCTACCGATGGTGAGACTGAACCCTTCTTACACTTCACCAGAATTACGAACTCAAATGTGGCCATTATGGTAATGGATACATATATTCATCAGAAATTCCAGGAAGATTCAGGAATATTGAAAATATAACATATCGAATATTCTTGGATCTTCCTGGAATTTCTAATTATTAACTGAACTATTTGAGAATCCTGAAAACATTGTTCATCGATGTGATTAAAATAATGCCATCAGTAATGCTTACCGACTTGTTTATGTTATGTTTATGTTATGTTAGAAATCGATAGCGTTCTATGGGAATGGGGAATGTTGTAGCTTTCATTTGCCGTTAACAGAACTGAAATCGGTTCACAAATGGTTGAGAAACCGATGTGACATTATTTGTAACGCACACACACACACGTACACACAAATACACACAGACATGTGCTCAGTTCATCGAGCTGAGTCAAATGGTATATGACACTCGGCCCTGTGGGCCTCGGATAAAACGTCGAGTTTTCAAGCGATCTTAATACCCTTCTATTGATGTAAGAAGGGTAAAAAAACAGGACAAAATTGCCGGGCTTATCCCGCAGTGATGAAACTACGCATACAGCATCAATCATAGTTACCTATGAGTCAGCAGACAAAATTTGACAGCTCTATCAGTCGAACTCTAACCGTGATGGCAAAAACAGTGAAGCAATTCCATTCTGAAGTGTGCGCGTTCTTAGAACGGCACCTCGCCGCATCGAAATCACGCATCTACAACATCTTGGCACTATTAGACAACTATCAGAGCATCTTAAGAAAGCCCGGTTCCAGACCGCCAACGGCCCTGAGCGACAAGAAGCTCCAAAGGATGCTGAAGAGGAAGACCGAGGGAAAAGTGGCTACATCGCTGCGTGCGCTTGGCCGGGAGGTCGGCTCTACCGGCCAAACAGTGGAAAAGTACCTGGCGAAAATTAACATACATGTCAGGAAGCGAAAGTCGCGTCCACTGGTTTAGACGACGAGACCTATCTCACCCTGGATGGCAACGACTGGCTGGCACTTCAAATTTCACTTCCCCACGAAGGAAGTGAGCTCCGAGGTGAAGTTCATTTCACACACCAAGTTCCCCTAGAAGGTGCTGCTGTGGCTGACAATCAGTGAGAAGGGGATGTCAAAGCCGCTCTTCTTTCGCACCAGACTGGCTGTGAACAGAGAAATTTATAGTACGAAATGCCTGCCGGAATTTGTGTCGATCATCAAGAAATACCATAAGGGTGAAGACGCGGTGTCTGGTCGGATCTGGCGTCGGCCCTCTACTCGAAGCGATCGTGGGAGGAGATGAAGCGGCTGAATATCGATGTGGTGCCCAAGACGGCGAACTCGCCCAACGTCCCCCAGCTGCGTCCTCATCGAGAATTTTTGGGCCAACCTGAAGCGTAAGATCTACTCCAACAATTTTGTCGCGAAAACTGAGGAGGAATTGATAAATAAAATGAAGAAAGAACTCAAAAACATGCCTACACGAATGTTCCGGTTAACTGTTGGAAGACCGCTCGCAAGGCTGTAGATTTTTTCTGCAAGTAAGATGTAGAATATACCAGATAAGAATAATAAAACAAAATAAAGACACAAAATATATTCAATTAACTTGGAAGTTGTTAAAATTTATAAATTAATAATTTGCACATAGGTATACCGTTTTGGGAACCCTATCTTACACTCTGTAGGAACACATGGTTCCTATTGACATGGGAGAAAAAAAAATTCAAGCACGTGATTGATGGTGATTGGTAGACAATTCTGAAAAGAGACAATTCTGCAGCTATAAATATGAGCCATCTGCACTCGCCAGCTCATTCTAGTGACTACATTTGACGAGTAAGCGTCAGCAGTAAAATGGAGCAGCAAGAGATACACGGCAAACAGCAGCAGAGGGCTGAGCTGGTCGTTGCAATCGACCGCTTCAAGCGACGGGCGCCGAAGAGGATTCCGGTTGAAGACGAGCAGCAAGCTGGCAGATACGTGAAGCCGTTACACTTGAGGCAGCTACCTTGGTCCATTCTTTTTTCCTGTTATAAATTTACGAGGTGAACTTGGTCTTCAGATGCCTAAAACTAATCTACGCAAACGATCTGAAGCTGTACTACGGTATAAAATGACTTAAAGAAGCCCACTTTCTTCAGCAGGAACTGCAAGTGTTCGACGACTGGTTTCGGATCAACAGAATATCCTTAAATGTATTCAAATGCTCAGCTTTCTTCTTTGGCCAAAAAAGAGTGATGTATCTCCACGCCTACATCCTTCGCGGATCGCGCTTGAAACTTTAAAAAAAAAACAAGTCAAGAATCTGGGAGTAATGCTTGACTCTAAACTGTATTTCAAGAACCACATTTCGTATTTTGTTTAATGGGCCTCATTGCAGCTAGGATTCATCTTCGGCTTCGTAAAAACTTCAAAGACGTTTATTGTCTTAAGACACTACACTGCTCTTTGGTTCATTTTTGGAGTCCCTGGAATCGATTTTGGTGCCGACGTCAATGTCTTATGTGAGAATTCAAAACTGGCGAAGCAATGCTAGAAATAGTTCATGGAATCAATAACAGAATACATGCATATGGCTCTTCGAAACTGAATTTGAGCAATGCATTTTATCATCTAGCCTCAAAAGAATAGTCAAAAGACTTGACAACCTTTTTAACCAAAGTTGAAATGTAAAAGTTTACAAGACTCGTGTTTGGAGTGAATTGCGCTTCCGAAGTTATTCCAACGCGAGATGATGCGAATACTTAAAGATGTTGATAATATTATTGTCTACATCGTCTTATTGCTTGCAGACGATTCCTAGGCCACGAACTTGATAAAGAATGTTTTCATATCGACAAGGATAAAATCAGAAGCATCTAGAATTCTCGGGAATCAACTACAGGGTGTTCCGATCAAAATTTGGTCAAACAGTCATGTGTGTGAGTCGATCAAAGTTTTTATTAATAAGTCCAATTCTTTTACTTTTTCAAGTTAAATTAGTACAGAATACAGGAGAAATATTCAGCTAAGCTTTCTGTTTACCGAATGCAAATTGCCAGGTCTTTTGTTTAACACCTGCCATAAGATTTTGTACAGTCTCCTTGTCCACTTTATTCGCCCCAGAACGCCAGTTTGCCTTAAACTGTTTCTCGCTGGCAACAGTTTTTTGAGTCTTCTTAAGGTTCCGCTTGACGATGGCCCAATATTCTTCAATTTTGTGGAGCTCTGGCGTGTTGGGAGGGTTCTTGTCCTTGGGCACCACTTCAACGTTGTTGGCAGCATACCACTACATGGCCTTTTTTCCGTAATAGAAAGATGCCAAATCCGGTCAAAATGGACGGAACAATTGTGTCGCTTCAGGAAAGGCAGTAGACGTGTTTGTAGGCAATCGCGCAGATAAATTTCCTGGTTGATGGTTCCGGTCGCAATGTAAACGTTTCTCTTCTAGTCACAGGACAGATGGTCTGCCACGCCAGATATTTCTTCGCAAACTTTGACAGTTTAGTGTGCTTGAAAATATCTGCCACCGTTCCCCGTTTGGTTACCGTATAAAATTCCTGTCGAGGAAGCTGTTTAAAGTCTGCGTTGACGTAAGTTTCATCGACCTGTACCACACAATCAAACTTCGTCAGCATCGTCGTGTACAACTTTCGCGATCGTGCTTTGGTCGACGTGTTTTGTTTATCGTCGCGATTTGGAGTCACCACTTTCTTGACAGTCAACAGTCCAGCTCGATTTTTAGCTCTATCCACGGTTCAAGGCACCACTCCCTGATGCTTTGCGACATCTCGGACGGAGAGGTTGGGGTTCCGCTCAAAACAGCGGGCAACTCTTTTTGTCGTCACTGTGGCCTCCGGCTTTCGATTTCCTCCCGATCCAGCTTTCCTGGCTGTCGAAAAATGTTCACCGAAAACTTTTAATACGTTGTTAACAGTTTATTTAGCCACATTCAACAATTTTGCCAACTTGGCGTGAGAGTAGTTTAGATTTTCGCCATGCACGTGCAAAATGTTGATGCGTTGCTTCTCTTTCTTTGAAGACATTTTGATAGCTGAAGTGCTCATCTCAAAATCAAAATAGAGGCATGATGCTACACGCAAACATCTTCAAAATGGGGGTGTGCAAAATTTTGTAATGCACATGGAATATGTCTAGTTTAAGTTGACCAAATTTTGATCGAAACACCCTTTACTCTCTCCGAACTAAGACGCTTCCTCGCCCTTTAATAATAAAACCAAATAAACAATCGGAGTACTTATTTTTCGTGAGGGAGGAAGTTTTGTAGGGCGTGAAACATATTCGGAATATTCTGTAAATAATGCGTAACACCGGAGAAACTAAAGGGCGAACACGAAATTATTGCGACACATTCAACAGGGCATAACTTTTTTACCTTTGGGTAAAAATCAAGCGGTTCCAGGAGCGGTTGACGTTGGACCACGGCAAAGGAGCTGGAAGAAAACCGGGACCGGAGAACAAAATGGCGGAGGGAAAGGTGAAGCGGATGATTAAAGCAAACCCCAACGTCTCAAGCCGTGATTTGGCTAAAAAGATCGGCATGTCGCAGAACTACGTCCAGAATGCAAAGAAAAGAGCTGGACTACATACATACAAGGTACAGAACTTCCCAAACCGCGATGAGTGGCTACAATCGACGGCTAAAACTCGGGCACGGAAGCTCTATGAAGATGCTGACAAAATATGGCTGCTGTGTGATTGACGACGAAACGTATATAAAAGCCGATTTTAAGCGAATTCCGGGGTTGGAGTTTTTCACCGGCAAGAGCAAGTTCTATGTGGACGACAAATTTAAGAAGAAGAAAATGTCGAAGTTCGCCTCCAAATATCTCATTAGGCAGGCCATCTGCTGTTGCGGACTGCGAAGTGAGCCTTTCGTGACAAAGGGCACAGTAAATGGCGAGATCTACAAATCTGAGTACCTCGAGAAGCGCCTTTTGCCATTCTTGCAGCAGCACGACGAAGCTCCACTATTTTAAAAGTGTCCTGGAGTGGTATGAGGCCAATTCTGTCCATTTTGTTCCAAAGGGCATGATTCCGCCAAACTGTCCGGAGCTGCGCCCGGTGGAGCAGTACTGGGCAATGATGAAGCGGGAACTTCGGAAGAGCAAGAAGACAGTCAAAGACGAGAAGGACATGTTAAGAAAATGAAAAAAAAAAACTGAGAAACTGGTACCGAATGACACTGTAAAGACTGTGATGGAGGGCATCAAGCGAAAATGCGTTCAATTTTACACTCAAGGCTCCATCGATTAACTTTTCTTTTGATTTTTGAAGTAAATATATGTATAAAACTACCCTAAAATTTTGATTTGATTCTAAACATTATAAGAAAATTGGCATGACATTTTCGGTGTCGCAAAAATTTCGTGTTCGCCCTTTACTCAACACGTCGCCCGGTAGTTGACAAGTGCGGTACATCCGTTCAGAGCAAGCCAATACCACAGAAGCTGTCATTAATTCACGTTCAATCGACTCTCGACTTCTGAGAAGCTAAGTTGTAATTTGCTTGACAAGCACTGGTCGATTTTTGCTTCGTCATCGGTCTCTCACAGTATCCGAAGATGTCTGTGGTAATTTGTGCATGTAATTTAGTTTTATCTTATTTTCATTGGGATAAACATTACTGTATTTTCACGAATCAATAAATAAATAATCAATAACACAATATGTGATTGCCCGAGGTAGATGGATCCCCACGTCATTCCAGAAAATCAAGAAGACCAATCTTCATTATCAGCTTTAGTCTGTTTTCGCAAAGATGTACCAAGCAAGAATCGAGCACTGCATGGTTTAGAATGACGTCACAACAAGCAGAACTCTTCTAGAGAAATGCTCAAATCAACCAGCTAAACATGCAATAATAAATGAACAGGGATATGGTTAATCGGTTAATCGATTCTTTATAGGCCTTCTTGAGGATTGGATTCAGTTTGAATATAAATCCTAGAATCATCCTAATAATACCGCAACTTGAGAATCAATGCATAATCCATACACATATTTCTATCATACAAGCCAACATAGGTATGTAAAACAATTGTAAATCATATCGGTTGAAGCGGAAATTATTGCGTCTGATTGTATACGATGTAAGCAAACAATGGTCCAGTAGATAGCCTCTTGCATTGAAAGCTTCAAAGCCATACCTCTAATGGAGACGCAAATGGCAGCTCTCAATAAGCTAATGCAATGCCCACTACAGTGGAATGAGCTCGACGTTTGATACTGACAGTTTATAATAAAAGTGATAAACAAAATAAAGTCGAAGACATGGCAGCACCAATAGCCTCCTTGGTTTATTACTATCCATACCACTACATTAACCACCCTTCCCAAACCTGGTTCGTCGCACTAATACAAGCCCAACCCTGTATTCTACGATCATGAAAATTAAATTAAAGGTTATTGATTTATCTTTCTTCTATCTTTTACACGGAACAATAAAGCCACCATCCGCTCAAAGCAAAGGGGTTCGCTGGATCCGACCGAACTGACAGGATTACCGAACAGTCACGAACGTGTGCAAGCGAACAATGCCGGAAACGGCCAACAACGACGAGTGATTTATGCCATTTTCTCATACCTTGTTGCACCGATTTGGCGTTCCGCCATCCGCCGACAGACCTAATCCCTGGAAATATCTGCCCACCAGAATTCTATTAGCAACATCAATCTGCTCCTCGATGGATAAAAAAGCGGAAGACGGGGCTACGAACGGGGCGAAGCGTCAATGTTCAAGTGATTTACCTTCATTGCAAAAGCTGTTGATTTGGATTATTTGTGTGGTATTTGAACTGTTCGCTGCTTTGGAGGTGGTGGCTCATGGCTCTTGCAATTTCTTTCTACTTTTTCCACCTCTTTCGTGACCCTATAAAGGATAGGGAAGACTGTCGATGTGATGTTTCATTTCAGGCTAGTCCTGGCAATCGTGCTGCCAATTAGGGATCCGATTTAATTGTCTCAATTTCCCCATTTCTGCATTGCGAAGCTCGGTGCCAATATTTGCACTTTCCTTCTCTGGGTAGGTATCGTTTGGATTTTTTTGTTGCTGCTCATAGAATCGTTAGTAGCTTAGCGCTAATTGGGTTGTTAAGTTAGTAGTGGCGTGGTGAACTTTGCGGTGATGCTTTGACAGGGCGTGCTTATTGTCTCTGAAATGGAGAACCAATTGTCAATTTGGGTATTTTTTTTAGCTTTGTATATGGTTCGTTGGATTTGAGGTCGATGCTGCCTTTTTTCTCTCTTTCTCGTTCGTTATCGATTTGTTTCGTACCTTTGACCTAAAGCTCAATTCAATCGAAATCTGAACGCGCTGCTTTACAGCGGGAAAAACGAAGGCCTGTCATTGAAGATTTTCAGTCCCACAACAACATCCAACGACAGTGTGTCTCCTAGAATTTTCATCTGACCAAACAAATGTCAGCTTGGTCACGCTTTGAGAAGCATTGAAGGTAACGAGAACGTCCCTAGTTTACGGACCGCGTTGATTATCCAGCGCAACGAAGTCCGAACACAGCTATCACAGGGTACACATTTGTCCGCGCGCTAAAGAAGATGGAGTGAGTCTAGACGTGGTTCTAAAAAAGTACTTCTTGATCGTCTCGTTGGACATCTCTGGGCATCCTCGAAGCCGTTACACTCAGAGGGCTAGGACTAGGACGAGCAATGAAGATTTTGTACACTGAAACGCGTCTAATCGGAGGTAGATACAAAACCGGACTATTGTGGTGCAATGAATATGTGCAGTTACCAAACAATAAAGCGATGGCACTGAAACGGCAAGACTGTCTGCAGGAGCGAATGAAACGGGAACCCGAGCTAGGTGTGGTGGTGTGTTCAAATACGGCCCAGCACGAATGTAAGGGTAACTGGCAACAGCTTTCAGCAGCGGAAAAAACGAAGAAGCATTCCAATTATTGGTATCTGCTGATATTCTCGTTCATCAACCCATACAAACCCGGGAAGATACGAACCGTGCTCGACGCCGATTTACCATCAATTGAACAGATTTTAATGGACTAAACATCTGGAGGAACAATACACAAGTCTAACGTCCAAACGCCCCAACGAAAAAATACCCAGGAGATAGAGAATCCTTTCGCTGAAGGCGGCTTAGCAAGGTCCCCACCCCGTAACACGGTGGGATCTGGCGTGAGCGACACGTTTGGTAGTGCTACGGCATCGGATGCAGATGTCACCAAGCTAGGCATGGCCATTGATGGGCCAGGACTCATCCGGGCCATGGATAGGATGCGGGAAACCCTTCCAAAAGTGTTGGAGATGTCTGAGTAATTGGGCGCGATTATTGACTTTACATCATCGCGTAACAACATTGCGAAGGACCTCAATCTGAGCCTCCTTAGGCTACGCATGACAGTGCAGGCTGCATGCAAGGAGAGGGAAGAGCAGGAGGCCAAGCTCCTAGCTAATCAAAGTGCCAAAGAGTTGGCACGGCTAGGAGCCAACGAAAGGGCGAGGGATATAGCCTCGAAGCAAACCCAGATGGAAGTATCCGTCTTGATCGGAGAGTCCACCCCATCTAGCATAGGGGCGGGGACCTCCAAGTAGGCTAGGCAGTCACCGGGCGAAACAGCACCTGGCGCTTCTAAGAAGCGTATAGTGTTGGGGGCCCCAGTAGGGAAGCGAACCTACGCGAACGTGCCGGCGGGGTCAGAGGGTCCATCCTCGCGACCAGCTTCGGCTGGCCGCAAAGAGGGAGGCCCTGGCACTAAGCTCAGTGCGAAAGGCGTGACATCCAGCTCACGTGTTGTCTCAAGCGCCGAAACAGACGCCAGTGCTAGGAGGGGGACGAGTGATGACCCCAGGCGTGACAGGGAAAGCTACTGGATGTCGTCAAAACCGAGGTTTCAAAGTACACGGAGGCCTTGAAATCGATGCGTGGGGACGTCAAATTGGCAGGCCTAGGTCCAGTGTAAAAACCTGGATGAGACCACCGAGGCAGATGAGATCTCCACTGCACTAAAGGAACAGTGCAAGGTCGAGGTTGCTGCCGTAGGCATACGTCTAAGAAAGGGTCCACTTGGGACCCAGGTGACAACCATGAGGGTAGCGGTGAGATGGTTCATATGCCCACTAAGTCTACACCAGCCACAGGAGGCTGCTTCAGATGCCTAGAGAGCGGGCACATATCCTGGGAGTGCAATGCCCAGATAGGAGCAACATGTGCAGTAGGTGTGGCAGCACTAGCCACAAGGCGCGGGATTGCAAATTTCCACCCAAATGCTTGATGCGCGCCGGGAAACCGGACGATAAGCACGTCATGGGGAGGGGGGGGGGGGTGGCAGTGCCCGACCACTAAGGGCACTCCAATGAGCCAACCGTAATGCAGGTTATCCCAACATAAACCTTTGTGAGGCAGCCCAGCAACTGATGTGTCAGACAGTTAGCGAGGTGGCATCGGATATCTCCAAAAATTCCGACACGTATCCCAGCCGGCAACGGACACTGGTTGCCGACAGGTTCAATATGGCGGCATTATGGACGACGGGCAAGTACTCGGTTCATGAGGTTGTGTATACCACAAACAAAGGTTTCGCGGTTGTAAAAGTCAATGTTCTTTTGCAGCTGCTACGCACCACCAAGATGGTCGATCAAACAGTTTTCCAATTTGCTCGAACGGAACGGATCACTTGGGCGCTCGAGTGAGGGAGCCGTCTTACCAACCCTAGGGGCCAGATTTTTCTGGAGGCCTTGGCTAGGCTCAATGTGGACCTAGCCAACGTGGGTACCAAGAGTACCTACCATAGAAACGGAGCGGAATCGATCATCGATATAACATTTAGCAGTCCTGGGCTGCTTAGCAATTGGAGGGTGGATGATGGCTACACCCATAGCGACCACATGACGGCTCGGTATTGTATCGTCCACAATACAAGGCAGCGTGTGGAAGGAGGAGCATCTTCTCCATTCTTCCGCTGATGGAGGACGTCCTACTTTGATGTAGTGACTTTTAAAGAGGCGCTTGATAGGGAACGAAACTTACGCGAAACCCAGGAACCTTGCGACGAACGACTGGTTATGACACTCATACGAGCGTGCGATGTGACCATGCTGAGAGAAGTCAAACCGCGGAATGGACGATCGCCGGTGTATTGGTGGACGGAGTCGACCATCGACCTCCGAAGAACACGCCTCCACGCAAGACGAAGGATGCAATGAGCGCGGTCAGACGCCTATAGAATCGAGCGTAGAGGGGCGCTAGTCACCGCGGAGGCTGATCTAAAGAGAGGGATAAAGGCCAGCAAGCGAGCCTGTTTTGAGAGCCTGTGTCAGAATGCCAATACAAATCTGTAGATCCGCTAATATGAATATGTCCGCTGCCATAGATTGGTCTCGTGACTAGCGTTCCAGTATCCCAGACCTTAACGTTGTCATAACGGTGGAAGGACGGGCGGCTCAGCCGAACACCCGTGACCACGTGGGCATTGACAACGGCACAACGGGGGCCGGCAATGAGGCGACGGTGATGAATGAGGAACTCTTAGCGATAGCAAAGTCACTAAAGGTGAACAAAGCGCTGGGACCTGATAGTATACCGAACTTGGCCATCAAGACGGCTATCCTGCTGGATCCCAAAATGTTCAAGGTGGTAATGCAAGGTTATCTGAACGGAGGCGTCTTTCCGGACACCTGGAAAATTTGGACCCTAGTGTTGCTACCAAAGGCAGGGAAGCCACCAGGGGATCGGCATATAGACCTATATGTCTGTTGAATACAGCGGCTGAGATCCTCGAGAGGGTAATCCTCAACAGACTGACCAACTAAACGGAGGGTATAGGCGGTCTGTCTAATAACCAGTTTATCTTTCGCTGACGATGGATGCCATTTTTTTCGTCACCAAGACGGCTGAAGTAGTAATCCAGCGCAAGAGGCCAGGAGTACGCTACTGTGCAGTGGTCACCCTTGACACCAGTGACCTGTGGAGTGGTCAATAGTGCCAGTTAGGTAGCTATCGCCAACTCACTTCAACGCCTTCAGGTTCCTGGATATCTGTATAAGATTCTTGGAAGCTACTTCCAGAATCGCGTACTGGTATACAATACAGAGGTAGGTCAGAAACGTGTTCAGATCACCGCATGCGTCCCACAAGGCTCGATCCTGTGTCCGGTGCTATGGATCACGATGTACGTTGAGGTACTACGGCTTGTGTTCCCGAACTGGGTGAAGAGTTCTTTGAGGTATCTTGCGGTCATGATCGACGATAAGCTGTCCTTTATCAGTCACGTGGATTGCGCCTGCAAGAAAGTAAACTCCTGGCCAGTATCACCCTGTCCATAATTAGGTACGGCGGGCTGGCATGGATCACCGCCTTGAGTACCAAGAGCAACACTAATAAGCTAGAGAGTATGCACAGGCTTATGTGCCTAAGAGTGGTTAGTGCATACCGAACTGTTTCACGCGACACGGTCTGCGTCCTAGCATGGATGATGCCAATAGGCATGGTCATAAAAGAGGACGTAGAGTGCTTCGAACAACGTGGAACAAGAGGTATTCGGAAGACCACTAGAGTCGCATCTATGGTTAAGTGGTAAAGGGAATTGAACAACTCCACCAACGGTCGGTGGACCCACCGACTAATCCTGAAATTCACCGGGTGTGTTGGTAGGCGACACGGTGAAGTGAACTTCCACTTAACGCAAATTTTATCAGGCTACGGCTGTTTTAGACAATACCTGCACAAATATGGGCATGCACAGTCCTCCGCATGAACCGAGTGCGCGGAATTTTAAGAAACTGCGGAACATGTGGTCTTCACATGTCCTCGATTCCACGGTGCGATATCCGGTATGATAGCCGTGAGCGGTCACGGCGGGACTCCGGATAATTTGGTCCAGCGGATGTGCCAAATCTGGGACATCTGGGAAACGGTATGCGTAGCAGCCTCCCAGATTGTCCTTGATCTCCAAAAAAGGCGAAACGACCAACGGCAGGTCGCAGGGACCACCTAACTACTAACTCTAAGTAGTTACTCATAGTGGGTGCTTAACAAGCACAAAAGTCCCCTCCCCGAAGTAATACCGAGAGTGGTTCCGGGAAGGGTTCAAGGCTTAAAGCACGGGAGGGTTTTAAGTGGATCGAGGAGTTGGCACCCGCATATCCACACCTTGAGTTCTGCAGGTGTCTGGTTTCAGAGTTTCCATAAAAAAAAACGTCCTAACGTGAGAATTGCTCTCTAGACTCCCTAAAAATGGGGGGCATGTTTCTTTTCGCTCGGGTGCTGTCAGTTCAGCCGAAGATGGCGTCGAAACAGCAAGCACTCCGCGAGCGTGATATACGGTTTAACAAAACGCATGGTCATCGTGGAAAAAAGTTTACAGTAGATCACTCTCGAAAGGAAACCTGCCCGTGAGTACAGTTTACCGGATCCTGGCATCCCTGAGCGTGGAGCGGAAGGCCGGTTGTGGCGTCCGGCGAAGATTATGACGAAGAAGAAGGATACGTTTAAAAAGCTGTTTGACAACAAGGACGGAACGAGTTTGCGTGTCGCCGGCCGAAAATATCACTGCTCTCATACCTTGATTCAAAGCCGTAGTTCAAGCCGAGTGGTCTGGCCATCAATCAACAAATGTTCCGGGGGGAGTGTCTTGAGAAAATTCTTCTGCCGTTATTAAAGGAGCATTATTCGGATGGGAAGTACGTATTCTGTCCGGACAAGGAGTCTTCCCATTACGCCAAGATGACGCTGTAGTATCTTGAGCAGAAAGAGATACCGTATGTGCCGAAAGAAAGGAACCCGACCAACTTGCCCTAGTGCCCTTCCATTGCGGATTTTTTCAGCTCCCTCAGTGCCCTAGTGTACAAAAATAATTGGCGGGCCAAGGATACGAAGCAATTCTAGGGTTTTTTTTTCATTAGGGCGAATCTACAATTGAGAGATTCTCTTCGGGCTCGCTCTCTTTCCTTAGTACAGATCGAAATACAATAGTGCTGACTAGCATACTCTACAAATAGTAGAATGAAAAACGTAAAGGTGATTGATTTATGAATGAAAGAGAGCGAGCCCAGAGAGAATCTCTCAATTGTAGATTCGCCCTCATGAAAAAAAACCCTAGAATTGACCACGAGGATCTGAAATTGTATCCGGAAGAGTGACGTCAGTACCGTCCAGCGCTCATGTGAGTACATCGCGACTAAGTTTCGTCGTACGGCTGATCAGGGTCCCTTCTTCAATATTCATTGACGTTTTTTGAAGAATTATGTTTTTAATCGTTGAAAAAAATTGTTTATTTTTTTATTATATGACTGAAAAAACTCATTTTTTATTGAACACCCGTTATGCCTATGAACAATGCTTGTGGTACAAAAATCGTTGGAACAAAAAATAACAATTCTTCAGCATATCAACCATACTTTTTAACATAAAAAATATAAAAATGTATCCATCTGATTAGAATCAATGTTGTTATTCAATAAACTTAACATTCCCAGCAAGATTCACTCAGATATGAATGAATCCACCTTTGACGTAATTGGGTCGAAAACGACATAAACTTGTTGTTGTTGCCGTCCATGGAAATTTGTTTTTAAGTGGCTTAAAAATGAATTTCGCTTTTGTTTTTGAAATTTTGGGTTCAGCTCCATACAAACACAGTACAATGCATGCATTATTGGTTCATATAGCTTTTAATAATTTCATTTTATTCAAAGTTTCATAGAACCGTAAAAGAGCGCATTTTTCATCGTTAAGGCGTTCCATATCTCCCTTCTCTACAACCGACAAACACAGTGAAAATTCGTATTCACTTAAATGATAAAAAAAAACAATAGTAAACCCGCAAAGCCTTTCGAACGCATTCAACCAGTTCGAGCGAATTTCGACTAATTAAAGCAGATGCAGAACATTATAGCCGCCATTGTTCTATGGAACATATTTGCATTCGATGCATTCTCTTCCCTTTGCTAATTCATCGGAAAAAGTTGATAGCGCTGCTAGTTCATTCAATTACGATCAACCCCAAAACCGAGAAGCACAAATGGACCCGATAATTGCATCGGAATTTGTGGGGCAATTCACGCCACATTGCGTTTTCTCACTCTGCAACCAACTGCTGCAGCCGCAGAATGCAGCGCGAAATGCTGGAATTTTAATGTCAAACTGTCGTCGGAAGTTTGGAACAGTTATAAAGTTTTTTTTTTTCAAAAGGGGGGTTCCTAAAAACACTTGAACGATTGTCTTTTGCAAATGCGAACGAAGAGATAATCCGGGGTTTTGCTCAACTCTAAGCTTCTTTTCTCACGACCGTTGGCAGCCGAAGCCTTCGAAATCGGAATTTCTATCTTCCCATCTCGATAAATTGATGGAATTTGCTGATTCATTGAAGCACAGCAGACATACAAATAAAATGGATTTTTTTTCAATCGCATCCATCGTTGCTCGACAGAGGAATGTATCTTGTTTAGAAGGATAAATCAATGTAAATCCTAATTAATTCTCATCAGCGCATCAAGAGAATGCTCGCTCCCACACAACTGCCATGGCTTCGTCGAAGGCTACTATGTTAGGATCGTTTGTGTGTGTGTGAAATTGTCGTTTGTGCGAGTCAGGATGAATTGTGAGTTGTGTTGTGATTTTAATGGACAGTTGAGCAAAATTTTGTGCAAATTGATAATCCATGTTGATCATTTGATCTGATCTAGGATATCGCGAACATATATTTGATGGAAAATCTTGTGTCCCGAACCCAAAACAATCGAAACTTGACAAAAGTTGTGGAACTAATTCTTTTGTTCTCAAGAACCTCTTGTAAGTGTTGGTCTTAGGGCACCTAAATTCACATTATATTTTGGTAGTGTATAGGCCGACCCCAAACTACCCGTGGAAATTCCTGGAGTAAAGTCTAAATATCTACACGCATTCAGTATTCAGTATGAAGTTTATGATTTCAGGCCATACTGCAGACGGGTCAATAGAACAAGTAATAGTCGATGTTGAACACAACATTTATAAGTGCTATAGGGTAGGTATTTATTCGGTATGTTCTTTTCAATTCTCAGAGATTAAAATTGTATGGATAGAATTGTCTTTGCCATAAAAAAATCTCTTGAGTTGAGCTCCCAAGGTTTATTTTTTATGTATTAAGTGAGGCAATGTGTAACTTCTCCAGCTAATTTTAGGAGTCTTCGGATTTGGTTCTATACCACTACTAGTTCACTCGATGATCGTTCTATAAACAAGACACGCCTTTGATGTTTATTTGAGGTATTTCAATCATAACGTCAGACGTTATACTCTTTTTCGACAGCACAAACACGCTTAACTAAGATTATCCATTTTTACACCGTGTCCAATATATTCTCATACAAGATAAAACTCTATTTATTTCAAATCGATAATCCAGATTTTATTGATAACTTTACCCATTATATTTCAATAAAATACTGATCAACTACAGTGTATGTTTAGGAATAAACCGCCTCTAACCTTCTTGACCAGCTCCAGACGTTTTTCGAAACCGTCACAGGCGGCACGCATGACTTCCTTCGGCATATCGTCCCAAATTCGTTTGGTTACGGTTTAGAATTGGTTCATATTAGACGCCCTGTGGTCATTTACCTTCACCAGCATGTATGACCATACGAAATAATCCAAGGGATTCAGATTTGGTGAACTGGGAGGCGATTCATTCTTGTCCTAAAAGTCGGTCAAATTTTCTCGGCACCAGCCCAGAACGAGATTTGCAGTATGCGATGACGCTCCGTCCTGCTGAAACACATAGTGATCTTCTCCAAACTCCTCTTGTACATATGGCTTGACAACTTTTTCCAAAACTTCCGTTTTATAATATACGGTGGAATATTCCTATCACTCTCTGGAACAATTTTCGACGAGAGAACCCACAATCTGTCGTTCTGGACATTGTGTGATTGCAACAAGACGAATAACTTTTCGTCGGAAAAGATAAATTCTTCCCCACCGTGCCGCGACAAAAGCAGACTTGCTCTTGCGAGTCGTTTCTGCTTTGAAGGTTTTGAAACTCCGTGAACCTTACGTTTCTTGAAAGCTTGGAATCCGCGGTCGTTGCAATATATTGTGCATTGACGATCTCGAAACATTCAGATCTGCGGCCATTTTACGTACAGAGCGCTGTAATTTTCGTCTAATCCGTTCTCTGACCACTTTAACAACTCGTGCAGTCCGCACCGTACGAGTACGACCGGATCTCTTCCGGTCATCCAACGAGCAGGTGCACGAAACCGTCGGATGGTTTGGTACACAAAATCCCGCTTTACTCCGAGGTGTTTCAAATTTCTTAAAACTGCGCCCGGACGCTCACCTTTCAAAAAACTTTGTTATCACCACAGCTCGAAACTCCTTCATCGCTGATAAAAGATAAACATCGAATGAAAACAATCGGACATAACCTAAAAGCGTTTGTATAAACATAGTGCAAAACCACACCAACAAATTCGTGAAGCATGTTGAGTAGTTGCACGACACCAATGCAAGGAAAAAGTGTTTGAGAATATATTGGACCCGGTGTAGGATATCTAGTAGCTTAATTATGATTACTCATGTTTAAGGTATAAAACTCATGTTTAAGGTATAAAACTACTCATTTTAAGGTTTTATATCAGTCTCTTAAACGTAGTTTGTTGGTAGTTTCTGATATTAGTTCACTTTCTTGAAAGTACAAAGATCCTAGTTAAAACATATTTTGGATTAAATAGATGTTCCTTGTTCACAGGATATGGTCTCAGGATCTACAAGTGTTACAAGTGATATTTATATACAACAGTTCTGTTAAAACTAGAGTTAGGGGAATAGAACCGATTACTCGCTGCCGTCTGTCGGAATAACAATTAACAGGATTGGAAGATTGGCGGGAATTTAAAGTACGGTTTACATGACACATTTATTTAAAATTCTGACTTGTCTAAAAACCTATAACTATACAACTTAATACCAGAGATATGTTGATAGACTATTGATTCAGTTCATATTTCTAGAGATTTAAAGATCGAGGAAAAGTTAAACATTGCGTTACATGGATGGTCTTTGTCATCCGAGAATTCCCTGAACTGGAGGTATAAGGACATCGGAGGACATTAAACGAACTTATATTGGAGGTATTTGAATTTCATTTTCATTTTGCAGCATTTGGTGGGGAAATAAGAGCGCAAGTCAGTCCAAAGCCGATGGCGAAGTAGTAGTAATGGCGAACTAGTCTATTCAGACCACATGAACTCCATGGGAAGGAACAAGGATAGGTTAGGGTAGGTGGTTAAGGTAGGGCGTTTAGGATCGGTTCAAAATGCTACAAATAGAAAATCATAAGTCGAGCACTTGATACTGAAGAAGTCTGTAAGTCGCAGACGAAATAGGCGTATCTGTCAGAAGATAAGCCTTCTCCAGTGTAATTTAAAGAAATTTGTTCGCGTTTACTAGTGATTATTTGAAAAACGTGTTTTAATGTTTTATTTCTTGTTTCCCAATCCCAATCGCTCTTACATGCTCATAAATATTTGTTTTTAAATAGTGATTGATCAGAAAATCGTTAATTTATAATTCTGCATAACAATGATATACGGCAACTCCCGAAAAGATAGCAAAAGCCATTCTCTGTAGTTCTTATAAATGTGACCAGGCTATTGGAGATGCCATTTTGTTTTTACGCTGCAAGTTGCTATATCAAAGTAACATCTCTCTATGATTTGCTATACTTTGATAATCGGCTGTCGTATACCGCACATATTTAAATGATAATTTATAATAGAACTATAATTGCAACTTAGGTATGTTTGGTGTTTAGTTAAGGACAAATGATGAATAAACATCAATGAAAGAATTGCCTCGCCAATGAAAACTGCACCTCCTGTCGTGTCCCATAACTACTTGATGTTAGGCGTCTACAAACTGTTTCTAACCTCGTCTAAGCGAAAATTGTGGCAAAGCCCGCCGGTAGCACACCTCTTTCATTCTCAACAACACACACCTGTGACAAACCCCAGTGATACGATACTCTGAGTTCCTAAATGGGCCCTCCGTATCCCACAAAACCACAATACTTATGGCCACGGTCTAGAAGTCCACTGCATAGGAAATTGTATGACACAATTCAAACTTCCATCTAAATTGAATATTAAATGTTTTCAAAATCGAATAAATCTATCTATGATTAAATTTTTAGTGATTTACAGCCCAACCCGCCGATATCACACTCAACTTTAGTGCCTGTATACATGCGTGCTACGACGCGGCTATTAAATAGAGAGAGGAGCGAGTGTGATATTATCACTACTTTGTGTGGCTGGACCTTTGGCTCTCCCATGAATGGTTCGTTAGAGTAGAAGGTCATACAATGACATGACCTAGCGACATCTATCATAAATCAGCTATCTCCAATGAATCGTTAACATGAGATTAGGCCCTCCTACCAGCGTTCAGGTACAAAATCCAGCCATGGAGAGGGTATATTGGAAGTATTTGAATTTGATATTAAAGTCTTCAATTCAGAGAGATCTTGCAAAACCTAGAACTCCTTTTCACTTACCAAAATATTGATAATTTTGAAGTTTTTTAATGTTGAAAACCTAAGTTCCAAGAACTTCTTGAATACTTTAATTCAACTTTTTAGATCTTTGAACTTCCATGGAGTTTTGCCGTACCCATACATTTCCAAAAGGCTGAACATTTTGCTTGAAGGTAGTTCTTTCATAACCCAGGTCTTAATGACCCCGATAAATTTATGTCCTACCGATAAACTACCGAAAATTGTTGTTGTTTAAAAACATTTGTTCCAGTTGGCCACGCTGTTTTACTGACGTCTCCAATTGACGTTTATGCATCGGGTGGCACTGAACTCACACCGATCACTGACACTGTGGTGCTGACATCATTGCACAGTGGTCCCGCAGTATATATGAAACCAGTTTGCAAGTAAAGCCGTTGGTCCCAGTTCATAGTTATGAGTCGATAGGTAGGGAGGGTCCAAGTGGTGGAGTCGTCTCCCTGGCGTTGGTGATTGTCATCATGTGAGGAAATACGTCGACGGAAAATAACTAAATAAAAAAAAACACCCTGCTACTGGATCCGATATCTCCATAAAGCAAGTTAAACGTTCCCAGGAGCAATCAACAGGGTCCAGCGATTAAAATGCTCCATTGAAGCAAACAGTAAAATTAATTAAAACAAAATCATTTTATTTCAAATTAATTCAACATCAAGTTAGTTAAACCACTCGCCCCAGATCGAGGAACACATCGTACGAGGTCCATATCAGGCTGGCGCAAAATTTCACTTTAGGACTTCCACACCTTAACTTTTTTCGGGCTTCAACATACTTCAGACAGCGAAGTTCATAGGGTTTAGCTCCGGTGAATTCGTTGACCACTTCGAGCTAGAAATGAACCAAAGAAAATGTTCCGCAATACAGAGTTTCCCAAACCCTGGAACTAAAATGACGGCCTGCCCACGGTATGACGCCGTTCTGTAGAACAGGTTCCAGGTATGTTTTATTTTTACTGATTTTCACTCCTTTAGGGAGCGGAGTCTAGTCATCACAGGTGATCTTTCTGGCAATCAAACACTGTCGTGCTGCTTATTCACGAAATGCTGTACGATGAAGAATTTCTCGTTGATAAACACAATATACTCCCACCTTCCTTCTGCGGTCCTCTTCAGCCGCGCTTTCACTCTTTCTAACCGTTCATATTTGTGCCTCACCTAAAGTTTTTGAACCTTCGCGATCTTGTAGGGTTTGGTCAGAAGTTTATCTTTCAGGATCCAATGAAGACTTCAATTCGATGCGTTGAGAACCTCCGCTAATTTAGTGACACTGTCTAGGATTTCTCTCAAGGCGCCTCTTGACAATCTTCACCATGGCAGGTGTCACCACAGTACCTCGACGCCAACCACCATACCGTTTTTTTTGGTACTCCCGATCTTGAGGTATCTTTTGACTGTACAGTGTACCGAACTTCTGCTTACACGTAAACCGGACAGTTCACGAACTATGTCCTTCTGCCATTTTCCAGCTCGTAACAAGGCAACTACAGCACAATGTTTCTGTTCAAGATCCATTTTTCTGGATAACACTCGATTACAAAATTAACATCGCCAAGCACGAAAGAATGCCAACTAAGCGACGAGGGGTCGTCCAATACAGCTTCGCGTGTAACGTAATGTTGAAGTAATGTAGCAGTTAAATTGCCGAACCCTGAATAATAATCCACCCAAAAATACTATAGAAGGATTTGGTGAAATAAGATTCTGTAGAAGCTTTTCGTGCCTCCTGCTAACCTTCTGTTGATTAAAGGCCATCGGTTTTGTACAAGGGCCTCGCAACCGTTTCCAATTTACTTACGTTTGACAGTATATAACATATCGCGGGCCTTATTTGAATAAGGCCCGTCTGACTTTTGTTACTACGGATACGAACACCAGAATTGTTTACAAATAATAAATCTTTTGTTGTTCGATATGTTGGTTACAGGGCAGTGATGCCCGTCAGTTCCCTGGTTTTCTTCCAACCGGAAGAGGCTTGGTCCTATCCCAATAATTTCCTTATCTCCAATCCGCTTAACCAATCGCAATGTTTAACGATATAATGGGCTTAATATTATACTGTTATACACAAGTAATTTGAGATAACTCATTGCAGACGTCTTCCAAATTTGGAAGATAGACAGGCAATCGATGTGTAACGACCCCGGTACCTCATAGCAAGATGTTAAGAAGCGGACCGGAAAATTCGATGAACTACCTCCCCCGAGAACTGGATATACCACTCCAGTATATCATTGGAGAGAAACCGCGTCAAAAGGCAATAGGAATTGGATATCTCACTTTAGTATATTAAGAAAGATAAACCGCGGCAAACATGTGAGAACTTGCTATATCACTCCAATATATAAAGGGAAAAGAGCTGCAACAAAAGGATATCGAATTTCACAATCCTTTGTTCTCTGATAGAACTGAATTATCACGAGATGTAGTATTGACACGTAAAGCAGGTAGATTACCTCTTCGTGGTGCGTTACGGGGTATCAGATATATCACCGAACTCTTGTCCGAATTGATTCAAACTAGGTTATTTTTTTGTTTTTGCATTCATAGGAACATTTCTTAATCCTTATTACATTTAATACCTTGTGAAAAGAGACAATACTTGGATTGAGCCACCAAGGATGACCTTAGAATAAGGACAACATGATTAGTCTTCATTTGTAGTTTGTTTGGAAGTTTTATAGTTTGAATTGGTAAGCACAACACCGAAAAAAAACCCCGGGGGAGGAAATACCATTTAGAGGATTAAATTAAGCGCACACATTAACAATTTTCACCTGACTATAAATGCGTTTGATTTTACCATGCCTGTGATCAGATCAACCATAATGGTGGGGGGAGAGGGTAGGGGGGTGGTTTGGTATCAACATGAAGTCTGTACCAAATATACCACAAATGTTGAAGGATATACTATAAACGTAGTATATATGACTGAAATTTCATGGTAGTTTTGAAAATAGGCATAGTCGGGTAAAAACTTAGTTTTAACTGAAAGATTTTTTTCAGTGTAGAAGCAATCCAAGTAGAGAACAGATTTAACCTTTGAATTCTTTTTCCAAACTTATTAGTTTTTGTAACGAACTGAATTATAAATTATCGTAGCAAGTTATAAAATAGGCTCTCAGAAGCTAAATCCCTTCCCTACCCTTAATATTTAATCTATATACATAAAAATTAATTTCTGTCTGCCCGTCTGTCTGTCTGCCTGACCTTTATAGACTCGGAAACTACTAAACCGTTCAAAGTGAAAATGTGTATGCAGGGAAAGGGGGGGGGGGGGGCTCCCATACAAATGAAACACAAATTTCCGAAAAACTCGAGAACCAATCAAGCAAATGGAACCAAATTTGGCATGTGGAGGTTTTTGGAGGCAGGAGTTTTTTCTGTGATAGTTTGAGACCCCTACTTTTTCTGGAAGGCGGGGCTTCAATACAAATGAAAAAGAAATTTCAGCATTACTCGAGAACTAATCATGCAAATGGAAACAAATTTGACATGTAGGAGGTTTTGGAGGCAAGAAATCTTTGTAATGTAGTTCGAAGTCGCTTCCTCCTCTCGTAGAGAGACGGGGGACTCTCATACAAATGAAACACAAACTTCAACCAAACAGCAACATAAGTAACAACATATCGCACAGCAATTCAGGTGTTTGAAGAAATGCAAAATATATATATTAAATATAAATAACACATAAACAAAACTGTAGTATTAATTTTCTTCTGATGAATACGTATGAGAATAGAATTTTTAATGCAACTCACTCAAATTTAAAAAAAAATTAAACATAAACAAAATTAAAAACAAAACCCTATAATCCAAGTCACACATTACCAAACGAAAATATTGTGATGTGATGTATGACAAGAGCCAACCATCAGTGCAAGGATTACCTTTGCCTGCAGGACTATCCTCAGCAAGTTGCTCCGAGAGAATAGCCTACGTGATGGCTTGTTGCAACAGGGCCAATCGATCTCACTGAGGACCTTCGGAAGACTACGGCCAGAAGGCCACGTTTTTTAACATAACAAAGGACTTGCGATTTCACGAACTCTTTCCAGCCAAGTCACTGTCGGAAACTATTCGTTAACGTTTGCATTATAAAAAATTGACAATTTTTTTTCATGGGTTTACCTTCACTCGCACTGATAAAACTACTCATGCAGCATCAATCATAGTAACCCGTGAGTCAGCAGACAAAATTTGACAGCTCTATCAGTCGAACTCCAACCGTAATGGCAAAAACAGTGAAGCAACTCCGTTCAGAAGTGTGCGCGTTCAAAGAACGGCACCCCGCTGCGTCGAAAACGGACATCGTGTGGCACTTTGTGGACGCCGGATACGCCCGTTCCGGCATCTACTAAATTTGGCACTATTAGACAACAATCAGAGCATCGAAAGAAAGCCCGGTTCCGGACGGCCGACGACTCGGAGCGACAAGAAGCTACAAAGGATGCTGAAGAGGAAGACCGAGGGAAAAGTGGCAACATCGCGTGCGCCCGGCCGAGGAGAGGTCGGTTCAACCGGCCAAACAGTGAAAAAGTACCTAGCGGACATGAACATACATGTCAGGAAGCGGAAGTCACGTCCACTGGTTTCAGCGTTGCAGGCAATGACGCAGCGGCAGCGGCTGAATAAGATGGTCAACTCAATTTTCCCGGCGAATCGCGACGTGGCGGTGGTGATGGACGACGAGACCTATCTCACCCTCACGGCAACGACTGGCAGGGCACTTCATATCTTACCTCCCCCACGAAGGAAACTCCCACCAACTTCCCCAGGAAGGTGCTGCTGTGGCTGACAATCAGTGAGAAGGGGATGTCAAAGCCGCAGTTCTTTCGCTCCGGACTGGCCGTGAATGGGGAAATTTAAAGTATGAAATGCCTGCTGGAAGTTGCATCGTTCATCAGAAATTCCATAAGGGTGAAGACGCAATCAAGAACCATCAAGAAATACCATACGGGTGCTTCACCGTTGGAGGAGATGGAACGGCTGAATATTGATGGGGTACCCAAGTCGGTAAACCCGTCAAACGTCCCCCAGCTGCGTCCTATCGAGAACTTCTGGGTCAACCTGTAGCGTCTACTCCAACAATTTTGTCGCGAAAACTGAGGAAGAATTGATAAATAAAACGAAGAAAGAGCTAAAAAACATGCCCACATGCATGTCTTTGTCCGCCATGGCGAATGTTCCGGTTAACTGATGGAAGAGCGCTCGCAAGGGTGTAGATTTTTTTTGCAAGTAAGCTTAAATAACTACCTTTCATGGGATCCCACAAGTAGATCAAGAAACAGTTGGAAATTGACAATTCGACCGTGTCCTATATGGTAAGATCGTTCAAGGAGGCTCAGACGACCCAGGGCGAGCTGACAGCTTAAGAAAAGCCCAAACAACCGATCCCGTGAATGCATGGAAGGTGAGCGATTACTTCAAGCGCAATCCGAACCATCCGGTTCGGGACACGGTCAAGAAGGTCAATTTTTCCGTCGGTTTCGTCCAGCAGACAATGAAGCGGGCCGAACTTCAGATCTTCAAGGTAAAGAAGGCGCCTAACCGAACCGATAAATAAAAAACGGTGCCCAATCCCGTGCCAAGAAGCTGTACGCGCCAAGAAGCTGTGTGTTCGTTGGTGAAGCCGGAATGCATTGTTATGGACGACGAGACGTACATTAAAGCGGACGCCAAGCAGATCCTCGACTTGGAGGTTTTCGACGGCGAGTCGTCAAGTTTACAAAAAAGTACTTTGTGTGGCAGGCGATCTGTGGGCGTGGCCCCTTGCACTGAACTTGCACTGCGGCTTGACGTGCCGCAAGGGCTCAGTAGGGATTGTCTGTCAAGACCCGAAGCAAAGAGTCAGTTCCTTTGTGGTTATATCACACTAATTATTTTTTCTACTGTAGTTTTCTACATATTTTTTCAGCATTTCTGCATGGAGCATGAAGATCGTGTTCAAGTAGGGTGTATTTTATATACTCATTTAATTAATAATTTCAGCACGCTTTGCGATATCTTTGCGTGACAATGTAATGATCGTAATACTCAATTTGTTTTTCAGCATTTCAGCATAACTTTTTCATTAAAATTTTATTTTTGAACTACAATTTCTATTCCATAAAAGACTGGCATGTGATAGTAGCAGTACATGATTGTTTTTAAATATATGTGTTTAGTGATATAAGATATTATATTTATTTCAGAAATCATCGAATCAGGCTCTTTTATTTTGCAGTAACAATTCAGTGGCTTTCAGTTACATTTTGTTAATACATATATTATATTCTATTTCGTACATTATCAACATATATTCCAAAGGGTAAGGGGGAAATACAGGGTGCCAGACGAAGTGTAGGCTAGATGAGGGATTCGTGGTTATCTGGCCCAAGTCATGGATGACAATTATGCATTCGTTGATGGAAATCGTCAGATCGAGATCAGCGAAGGTCTAATTATCTTCCGACAGTCTACAGTGAATTTACTAACCCTATTTTTAACAAACCACCAGACAGAAATCCTAATGTGTATTGCTTACTGTTCACTTCCTGTTTCGTTGGAAGGAGATTCTCTATCCTTTCCGTGGGTTTCGTGTAAGTTCTTCTGCTTACGGGTCCACACCCCCATTTTTGGCCCTTCATACAACATAATAGTGAGGATTACAGGAATGTACATTGTACAGTTTGATCTTGCCAGTAGGAGGAACTGTACGCCATGGCAAGTCCTGCATTAGTGGTGGCTTCCTATCACATCACATCATATCAGGCGATCTATGGGGGTGGCAAATTCAGCAAGTCCGCCACCATCAACGGTCAAATATATAAAGAAGAATGCCTCCAGAAGCGCCTATTGCCGGTTCCAAGAAGGTGACACTCTGTTGTGGCCGAATCGGGTATTGTGCCATAACGTGAAACCGGCGATAAAGTGGTACGAAGCCAACGATGTTGTTTTTGTGCCGAAGGAGGCAAATCCGCCAAACTCACCAGAACTTCGCCCACTAGAAACATTCTGGGCGATTATGAAGGGCAAGCTCGGAAAAACAGCGAAGGTCTTCAAAAAGACAAGGCTTCGAAGGAAGAGTGAATGAAAGTGTGTTAGAAAGATGGCGCAAGTGTTGCACAGCATTTGATGAGTAGCGTTCAGTCCATGGTGCAGGCATTAAACCAAGGAGAGGCTGTTGAATAAACCAATTTTGCAAAATCATAGCTAATATGTGTTCATTTATTTCCTGAGAGTTTAAAAACGGTCCAACTTAAAATGAATTTTTGGTGATCATTATTGCCTGTTGCATTTTTTTCGAGCACAATCTTTATACTCAAAACGAAGAGTGGGAATGGCCTCCTCTCCATCATATCACGCCGGGTTAGATTACTTAAAGCTCGACGAATAATGTTTCTTTGAGAAACCTGAATGTGGCGGATTCAAGAACTGTTGTACTGACACCAAAAGATTACAGCAAATTCCATGATAGATATTACTAAACCTCAGTACAAATATTTCATTTACTGCAAACGAAACGTAACCTCATGATCCAGTATTAAGCCTAGATCTTCGACCTGGTTTACGTGGTCAAGAGTTTGATTTAAGATGCAGTAAAGAAAGCTTACTGGCTGAAGTTTTCCTGAAAATCTAATGGTGTTGCATTTATCCACGCATGAAGTTGAAAAAAATCGCTTGATCCAGTCGTCAAATGAATTCAGTCAAATTTGCAATTCCGTATAGTCGTCAGGATACGTTTTAACCATTAATTTCTAAACATCATTCCCATCTCGCATGGGGGTCACAAAACTCGAACGCACTTGGTCGATTTACTGCTGAAACGACTCTTGCCAAACAACTCGTGATTCTGAATAACGGTTCACCCACTCGCATCGACCCTGCCACAGGTAATACCTCGGTAATTGCCTTGACATTCGGCTCCGAGAGTCTGGCTAGTAGGTTCACTTGGCGAACGCTAGCGGACACTCACAACAGCGACCACTATCCCATAATGGTGTCCATACCAGGGTAGTCAAGCTAACGAAAAACACGGCAAAAATGGCTCTATGGCCTCGCGAACTGGTCGTTGTATGAACGAATCATAGCGGAAAGCATTCAAAGAGATATCGAGTGGGACGTTGAAAAATTCACCGAAGCAATTATAGCAGCAGCGACTACATCCATACCGAGATCCAGTGGACATACTGGACCTAAAACAGTGCCATGGTGGTGCCCGGGAGTAAAAGCGGCCGTTCAAATGCGCAGAAAATGTCTTCGTTCACTCCGACGTCTTCAACAATCCGATTCAGACCAACCCGAAGCGTTGGCCAGATTCCATGAAGCAAGATCAGCAGCTCGCAAAGCGATCAACCAAGCGAAGGAAGAATCGTGGGAAAACTTCGTCACGAAAATTTCACCCAACAGTACGACAACCGATCTGTGGACAACTGTTAACACTCTGCGTGGTAGCCGACAAAAGCACACCGTGGTACTCAAGCAAGCGGATGGATTCACGGATAGTCCCGAAGGACATAACCCTAAACGAACTCCTGTGGGCTCTCGACAAAGGGCGAAGTGCTTCGACAGGTCCTGATATGATAGGGTATCCTTTGCTTCGACGTCTCCCGCTATCCGTGGAAACAACCCTCCTTGAACTATTCAACAAAATCTGGCATAGTGGTGAGTTTCCCACCAGCTGGCGAAATGCCACCGTCGTTCCCATCCCAAAATCAGTAACGATCTCGGGCCTGACGCCTTCAGACCAATCTCGCTCACTAGTTGTATGGCGAAACTCGAACGGATCATAAACCGTCGATTAATCATCGAACTTGAATCAACAGGACGGCTTGACAAACGCCAACATGCTTTTCGTGCTGGGTATGGTACTGATATTTATTTTGCGGAGTTGGAAAGATCACTACCACCCGTAGACGAACACGGCATGATTGCTTCCTTGGATCTGAAGAAGGCATACGAAACCACATGACGACATGGTATACTGCGTACTCTGAAGTCATGGCAAATACGTGGGAAAATGCTAAACACACTGCAAAGCTTCCTTTCGAATCGAACGTTCCAAGTGTCCGTAGGAGGATATTTGTCCCGAGAACACCCATTGGAAAACGAAGTACCACAGGATTCCGTGCTATCCGTAACGCTGTTTCTTGTTGCAATGCAACCTATATTCCGAGTAGTACCGAGTGGAGTCAACATACTCTTGTATGCGGACGACATCATCCTCGTGGTGCGAGGAACCAAAGGTGAAGCGTTATACCGCAAACTGTATGCCGCCGTCAAGGCCGTGGACAAATTGGTGAAGAGCGTAGGTTTTGCTGTGTCAGCAACAAAGTCGCACATTTTTTATTGTAGCCCTAACGCACGTCGAGAACCGGCACGTGCCATTAACATCGATCGACTGGCTCCTACTGCCAAGACGTGTGGGGCGTCCAAAGGAGAATTCGAGCCGGTGACCCACCGGATAAAGTTCGCCCAATTGTCCAGCAGCTACTTTCAACTCGCTTTCACAGATCGACGGTCATCTATAAAGACGGTTTAAAGTGTGAAGAAACTGTAGGAGCTGCGTTCCATACCAATAGCTTAGAAAAAACATATAGCCTCCCGAAACATTGTAGTGTATTTTCTGCAGAAGCGTTTGCTCTGAAGATGGCAGTGTCGATTCCAAATATAGAGATTAGCACGACAAGTTAACGAGAGGCCTTGAATAATTCAGAAGATTGTACAGCAAAACTATTGAAGTTTATACAAAAAGCTTCAACCAAGAGTGAAGTGATCTAAGAGAAGACCATTGAGAAGAAAATTAGAAATTGCAAGTATCAAATTGAGCAGAGGCAGCAGAAGAAGAAAAGAACAACATAGAGTACAGATGATATGTAATGAAGGAGAGAGAAGAAAATACCATAAAAAGCGATTAAAGTGCATAAGAAGGTAACGATGGACGATCCCAGGAAAGTAAAATGTTACGGAACTATTCAAAAGTAGATAGAAAGAAAGAAGAGAAAAGTAGAGATAAATAAGCAAAAAGAGTGAACAAATAAGAAACGTAACCAGAGAAATAAGAAGAAAAAACAGGAAGGCATATTAGGGTAAAGAAGAAATGAATATAGAAAATAGGTGAAAGGAGCGAACTAAATCGAACATTCCGATAAAGGATATTAGAACCCTTAAAAACGAAGTCGGTCAAACGGCAAGAAGATAATACTGGAAATATTATACAATATTTTATGACACGAATGCACCCTTCTGGTGTAAAGTGTCACAAATAATTAAAAAAAAATCATTCCCGACTTACCACAACTAAACCACAACGCCAAATAGAGGCGGATCAAAATTGCTTCTTTGTTGTACACCGGAAGGGTACAAGGTTCAGAAGTAAAAGGTTCAGATTACGATGTTTCAATCCTCACACATACAGATCTACAAATCCGATATGATTCAAACCATCCAACACAGGGGGTTGTTATAAGGTCTTGTGGATTTAAAAAAAGGTTCTTGAAACAAATTTCAGCATATATCACCCTACTTATCTCTTTTATTCATGCAGTTAACAAAAACATGAAATCAATTTCCGCAATTACCGAAGAGAATAGACCAAAACAATTTAGCTATGAAAAGCTGGATCGATTAATAATTTCGTCAAATTAGTTTTCTCCCCCCACGCACCCATCGTTGTCTGGGTTGGGCAAGGCAAAACGCAAATGAACCATCATACCGCGCGGTTGTTTCGCGTGTGATCTTTAATGAAGATTTATGAACTCTACCGTTCATCAGACCCACCATAAAAGTGCAAAAGTTATAGTCCGCTGTACACGGACGTACGCTGACTAGCAACACCACACAGTTGTCAGTATCGAATTAACCCCTGTTTAGGGGGGAACTAATTTCAGCCTAGTTTTAAAGCGGAAAATCCACTTTCTCACGGAGATCCTAATTAAGTATACGACTAAGTTGGCCCATAAAACCAACCCGCGATGTGCCTTTCCGCAAGCCTCCTTCGTTCGCGCGTTGTGTGGTTTATAACCAGCTGACGAGACCGTGAATCCTTGGCAACGCCAATGGCGTTTTGTCATGTCAATTCGTCGTTCTGGCCTACTGTCCACGTCAACGTTGCTCAAGCATGTGGTTATGGCGGCATTGGTCTACGGTAGTTATTTCCGCTTGTTTGTTTCTATAACTTTTTTTTTCGTCGGTTGCCCCCAGGTTGACTATGAGCGCAGCAAAATGAATATTCAGAACAACATCCCATACCGCAAAGTTTAATGAATATTGCCGTTATTTTCAACATCCTGTGGCAAACGTGGTATCTCCAGGGAAGTGAGCACGCTCCTGAACTGATATTTTTTACGTATATCATGCTCAAATTCAACTTGGGGTTGGGGCAGTAAATTAAATTGAATCCGTGTGACGAAATTTGCGACACACCTTTGGCCTTCAGTTCGTGCGGGTGAGTGAATATGGTTCAGTTTGAAGGTCACAAATGTGACGGTGAGCGATTAAACTTTATCATATTATTTTCGCACAAGTTGGAAATTATGGAAGGAAGACTGTTATGGGTGAAACCAATATTTTCCACCAGTGTTCTAAACTTAAGATCGTTCCGGGTTGGATACAGGAAAGATAAATAAATTCAACAAATGTCTTCCTCTCCCAACTCACCAACCCCGGCGTTGTTTCAATCAATATGTTCCGATAATCATTAAAATCTCGTTAACACTCCACCGACTCACATCCCCAGCATTTGCCAGAAGTGTAAAACTAGTCCCGGGAATCCCGCCTAACAAATGCGTCCATCCGTGGTGAAATTTCCTCCAATCAAATCAACATCAAATCTCGATGGCGTGTTTTTCATGCCAAAGCTGCCGATTGCGGTGCGAGGTGACGACGCGAACCACCATCGGTGACATTGATGGCGAAGGCCAAAGAGACGGAGGCGTGTTTCCTTATGTGAGCAGAGTAAATATTTACATTGCATATATTTGCAAGCACGGTTGGCTCGGGGCGAGATTCGATTCTTTCGCTACGTTTATGCCTCTTGAATGTTTTTCCCGCGTCGGCCCATTGGAATTAAAGCTGCTGGAAATGTGTGAATCTTTTAATGTCCAAATTTTAGTCGCATTCAACACCTGTAATCGGTCCCTTACTCATAGATTATGTTTTCAAATCCCTTTATTGAAAACTGTAACTAAACTCTGAAGCAGCTGAATTATATTGAATTTGTTTGGTAACCATTGCTCTGAATGGAGTGAAAAAATAATAAGAAATAACAATTTATAAGAAACATTCGCAAATGAAAGCCACAACATTCTCATAGAACGCTATTGATTTTTTTTTTCATTAAAACATTTCGTTACGAAGATATGAAAGTAACAGTACTTTACGGCCTATTATAATAGTAATCATACAGTTTAGTCTCCGATTTGTTTACCGATTTAAGGTTCAAATTTAAACAGCATAATTTTCACAAACCTAAAGATACTTTAAGGAATATGACAAAACATTGAGGTGATTGAGAAGTATACTAGTCACAGTTCAAACTGGAGCCAATCGATGCCGCTGCTATTGTCCAATGTACACCAGATGCGACATATCGTCTAGGATCAGAGCAGGATCGTTTGACGAGTTTGGCATCTTGAATCCATATTGATGATCAAACTTGACGCTTAGGATTGTCTTCATAGAATATATGAAACTTTGAATATTTATGTAATTTCTCTTTTTATATTACCTAACAGGAACAGATCGCTACAAACTATTAATGACAACATTTTAATCACATCGATGAACAACATAGTTCACTTTTTAAACTGAAAAAAAATTACATTTCGAATATTCCTGGAACTACCTGTAATTTCTGATGAAAGTATGTATCCAGTACCATATTGGCCACATAAGAGTTCGTAGTTCTAATGAAGTGTAAGAAGGGTTCAGTCTCACCATCGGTGGATTAATTCGGGTTTCTGCTGATAACATCGCTAGAAACTTTCTGAATTTTTTCAAACGATTTGCAGCTGAGGACAAGAAGCTCAACGCAAATGAGACTGTGAACTCGAAGCTCTACAAGGAAGAGTGCCTGAATAAATGCATTCTACCATTCACCAAAGCACAGGGCTTTATAAAGTATTGACCAGATTTGAATGCCACTACAGCTGAGAGACACTTTAGTGGTACCATGATTATATGGCGGATTTCATCAAAAAGGACTTGAATCCACCCAGTTGCCCAAAATTTAGCCCAATCTTGAAATATTAGGCAATTGTAAAGCGAAAGCTGTAAATGACTGGACAAGTGATCCGGGATGCTGTAGTTATGAAAAGATGGTGGAATAGAATGGCCATACAAGTTGACGAACAGTGCGTCAGGTACTTTATGGAAAGTTTATCATTTTATCAAAAGAATAGAATAGAAATTTTGTTATTTTTTCCCGAAAGTGCAAAGAAAAAACCGTAATTTCGACTGTTCAACGATTTTAGTTCTTAAAAGCAATCATGAGTTAGGGCTTATATCATGCTCTCAGATGTAGAGTGAATAATGATTTATGTATCTAAAAGCTTTCTGGCAACTCTGTTTGTTATTTGTTTACATCTGTTTTATCGTGCTGAAAATTATCACATTTTCTGGCTCTTTTCGTCTGTTTAAATTCTAGAAATCAACGCCTACGTACGCTTAAACCACCGCTCATACAGCTCACACCAGAATACCGGCCATCCGCAAGGTAGGACTAATATTATCGTCCCTCCAAGTTCACCACTTCGTCCAGTCAAGACCAGTGAAACGGTTAAACGATCGTTTCATAAAAGTTGCGTTAGATGCGCCTGCTCGATAGGCAACAGTAGATGTAGTGCTCGAATCAGGTCAAGTTTGTTTTGATGATTATTGATTGATGGGGGAAGGGGGTGATGCCCACCCTCAAAGGACACGAAAACAGAATTGATGACGGATAATTTAGAAAATTTTATTATGGGAAATTTAGATCGAGTCAGAACCGGAAAGACACTTAGAAACAAAGAATTGAGGGAAATGATGGAATGGGAAATTTCTTGGTTGGTCAGGGAGATCTATTTGATCTTTCCCTTTTGGACCGCTGAGTGAAGAAGTCACAAACTGAAATTTATTTTGTTGAATAGTTCAGTGAACAACGTTAATTAAATTCAAGTGTGGTGCCAAATTGCTAAAAATCAGTGCATAAATTTAATGTGGTAAATTTCTATTTTCCAGAATTTATTTTGATGTAATGTCATGCATTTTACATAAAAAAATATCGTGAGTCACATTTAGGAAAAAGGTTAATAGGAAAGTAAGTAATAATTTTTGAAAGAAAGTAAAGTGAGTTAGTATCATGATTGATTTGATTATAGAGAAGTGATAGGAGTGAGTCGGAGCTATATAGATATAGAAAAACTACGGCGAGAAAGAAAGAAAAAAACACAGGTAATTCAGTGGATTTGAGATTATTGGGTGTGATGCTAAGAAGATTTTTCTCAACAGAAGCCACGAGGTAGTGGCCAGTGCAACTTGGGATCTACGGCTTCGGTTTCCGAGTTTCCGGAATTTATAGGTTGGAATCACGGAGGAACTGAGTGTGTAGACCGATAGCGAAATCCATTCGGTGGATTGGTGGTTGCCAGGCGAGGTTACCCTGGGTGTCGCTATCGCCTCGAGGTTGCGTACCTCTATAGGGCATTCGGAGAGCGTTGGTCATCGGTAGGAAAACTCAGCCCACTTGCGTCACACGCCCTACGTGACTGCCTGATTCGTGGGAAGGTCCACAGGGGAAAGTCTACCAACGCCGGTGTAATCCGCCTGACTCACGTGCTACAAATCGGAGGTATGGTACCACCCCGTCTACATCACTCCTCGAAGCAGCGAAGCTCATTTCGGATCGGCGGAAGGTCATCATCGTCATCCCGCGTAGCGTCTTCCCGAGCGTAGACCTAGTCCGAGCGCTGAAATCCATTGAGCGCTGAATTCTTTCCAAGGGCTAAAATCTGTCGGAGCGTCAAAATCCCTTTCAGCTATTACCCCGACCGCCTGAATCATCTCGCCGCAGACGCGGTACACGGTTCGGACACGGTGTGATCCACATGGTATACCCAGTGCTCCAAAGCTCTAGCAGATCGCGCCATCGCAATCGCTACAGTTTCCCGATCGGCCAACCTACTGGCGCGATCCCTAGAGCCACGACAGTCGGGGTCATCGTACTCGTGTTCCAAACGAGCGGGATCGTTGGTCATCGATCGTAACCCACTCGACCAGCTGCTTACGGAAACCGAGGTCGACCAGGTAGCCAAGCCGCAAACTGTAAGTACGCGAATCACCATCACCATCATTCATCTACACACCACTAACTAATAGGGAACCAGGATTGTTTTAGTAGGGGAAGGACTCACAATAGAAAACAGGACGACTCACGAAAGTCACACACACATACACACTAAGGAGATAGATTAGGAAATTGTAAAAATATTTAAAAAAAGCAAAAATTAAAATGAATCTGGAAAAGTAGTAGCAAAATTTTAGCTTTCGTTTGACTCCTTAAAGATAGTTTTAAAACTTGACTTTAATAAATTCGTCTAATGTACCGTAATAAAACAACTAATTAAGGAAAATGAAAGACAACTAGGATTAGTAACTTTGAGGGAAATTCGGACTTGGAATATTTGGGATCAGTTATTTGAATGGTTGGGAAACTTTGGAGGTGGATTCTGCTAGGTTGCGAAAACAGCTAGTCGGGCAAATAAATCGGGAATTCTTGGCAGACGACTTTCGTTTGGCGCATAAGCCGGAATTTTTAGGACCTTAGCAGGATCCTCCTTACACCAGCATCAACCACTGCCACAGCACAAGCCACCTACCTCCAACGCCTCATCGCTCCACCAAACAACCCGACAAAATCAGCGTAGATAGGGAAGCGGAACCTATCTTGAGCTCAATAAGCAGACCTCCAGTGGAAATCGGTGAATATGCACTGAATACCGAACACTGAGTACACAAGTTATTCACAATTTATTCGTTCACTTACCGTTAATCGTTTAGCAACACACAAAACATTCGATTCTGATAATTTTCTTCCAATTTAATACGGAAAAGTTGCCACTGCTATGTATCTATTTTAATAATATCACGAAAAACATTAATCCCATCTGTGTACATATGTTAATCGTACTGATTTTAATCAAGAAAATATATAAACAAGTTAACGCTCTCCACTACTACACCCAAAAATGAAGTAGATCATTTGACAGCACTTCACGTGTGTTGGGTAGCATGCATATAACCAAGACAAAATGAAAGGGTTTGTTTGTTATTCCTCCATGAGAATATTGACAACAAGACTCACCATAACGTTGGGCATAGAATGCTCTATGAATGATTGAACACGCACACTAGCGTTGATGTGTATGCTATACAGTATGTGAGCAGTGCCGCCAAATTCAACAGAGATGGAAAAATATTATTAAATGTGGAATTTTATTTCTCGGTAAATATTGAAAAAATCTACAATTAGAAGTATGTTATTATTTATTTAATCTATGGAAAAATAAAATAGTTCAACTTTGGGCGATTTGTAGCACTCCCACAAAAAAGGTGATATTGAAGTACTGCCAAACCCATTTCATTCGAATAAGAGTCATAATAAAATAGTTTGGCAACATCAAGCGATTACGTCGATTGTAAACACGGTTCAGAATAGGTGCAAGCGTATTTAAATTATTGTGAAAATTAATCCCATAGTTTTCTAGTATTTTATCACGTATTCGTAGATTCTCGTGTGGCTAGTGTAATAAGTGAAGTGTGATTTTTATGGTTTGTGCAATTACGCAACGAAAATGTGTGAGGATATAGTGCAATTAAAGAGAAAACTTGGAGTCTGGCTCGAGTATATTCCCTAGTACGGTTAGATCAATACGACGAATTTGTAGTGCAAAGGTAAGAAATTGTGTTGAAAATCTGACTGCTCATTATTTTTAACGAAATTTAAGTCTCCGAAACGTTTTTGTAGCTTTTAATTATATTCAAGACCTAATTTTATTTGCCAGGATTATATATTCTTGGTTACTGCGTCCATTTATTGGAGAAATTAAACATCTTTTTACGTTTGAAGTTGGATGACTGCAGAATGTGATGAATATATGTACTATGGTGAGCATAGGTTCCGCATCCCTACCATTGCCACACTGTTTTTAACCATCATTCGCCACACAGAGATTTCCTGCCGTCAATTAGATATCGACCTGTCGACGGTACCTGTCTGTCACTAGACTAACTATCCATCCAGTGCAGCCAAAATCCACGTAATGACTGCAGTGTGCTAACTCGATCGAGGCCGAGTCTGTGAAATGTGAAGAATTTTGCTCATCCACTGTGTGTTTACGATGCTCTAGAATCGCAAAAGTTATACATGCTTCCATCACCGCTAATATGCATAAAGTGTGGCTGTGCACCGCCTGCAAAAATCTAATGGTGAAAGCAAAATTCTCCAATGCGTTGGTAGCAACGTCAACGAATCCGTCATCGATACAATGAAAGCTGAGATTCACGAAAGCATTCTGGTGGACATCAAAACTGAAATTCGATCGAACTTCAAATCCTTGATCGAATCTGTTCCGTCTACTCCAGTACCACCTCGTCGTACGATGGCATTGTTTCTCACCGCCAGACCAAAGCACTTTGTGGAGTCGGAACAAGCACGGCGGACCCAAGTATGGTAGCCGCTCGGTCACCTGAACAAGATTTCGACAAATTTTGGTTATACCTGTCAGGTTTCCTGCCAGATGTTCCTGAGACCAAGGTCATCGAATTAGCTTAGTTGCAGTTAAAAACCGATGATTTGAAGCTTCTTCCACGTGGTAAGGATGTTAGATCCCTAACCTTTGTGTCGTACAAAATTGGAATGTCTCCGGACTTGCAACCAGCAGCCTTGTCATATGAAACGTGGCCATGTGGAATACGCTTTCGTGAATTTGAAGATGATGGTGCCAAAAAGCAGTTTTTTTGGAGACCAGCACAAACAACGTTGAACACGCCTGCTGGAAGCGAGACACCGACTGCGGTTCCAGACCCCAAGAGGTAACTTCTGAAATCGCTCTTACCAACTGCTCCGTGCCTACATCACAAGTTCAAACTCCTCCTGCATCGAATTGCCAAACAGCTATCAATCGCCAACCTCCGCATATATGCACAAAAAGTAGCTCGCAACTCCCGGTAACAAGTTTACATCATAAGTCATTCCTTGTTTACTATCAAAACGTGGGTGGTATGCGTACGAAGACCAACGACTTTTTCTTGGCGGCAGCATCTAGTGATTACGACGTTATTGTGCTAACAGAAACCTGGCTGCGCTGTGACGTGAGCAATTCCGAATTGGCTACGAATTACAACATTTACCGCTGTGACCGCAGCCCCGCTACCAGTCAACTTCAACGTGGCGGAGGGGTTCTCATTGCAGTAAAATCCTGTTTACAAAGTGTTCCCGTTCGACTTAATGGAGGCGAGTCACTTGAGCAGGTCGCTGTGAAAGTGTCTCTTGCAGATCGATCAGTCTTCGTGTGTGGTATATATCTGAGACCTAACAGCGAACCCGAACGCTACATCCGACATTCCGAAGCTGCCTTACAGATTTTAAATGCTGCCGATGTGAGTGATACTGTTGTGATTGTTGGCGACTACAACCATCCACCTTTGTCGTGGTCTTTTGACGAAGATATCGCTTCTTCTGAGCTTGTGCTTGTGACATCCGTAACATCAACGAATGATTGCTTGATTTGGCCTTCGTGAATAATGGCCACAGTGTGGTAGTGATTGAAGCCCCTTAAAACCTGATCGCCATCATAACCCATTCGTCCTACGGTTAGACATACGTCGATTTGAGGATCCCCAGCCATCGATAGCCCATGAACAGGACTACGATTTTAACCGTTGTGATTACAATGCTGTTTGTGACGAATTGAGCTCGAAAAACTGGGGACATCTATTCAAAGGATCCAACGTGAATCTAGCGGTCTCTGTTTTTAACAACGTGATGTTTGATTCTACAAGCCGACACCCTCCCGTTCGCAGAGCTTTTGTTCGCCTGCAGACAGACAAGTATAGTGGAATGCTGATTTACGACATCGCCGGAATATTCTTCGGAAAGCTCGTCGTCGATTTTTTCGGCACAGAACTTCATCAAACCGGATTCTTCTCCAAAGGCTAGAGACTGAATACAACGCTGATGTAGCTTCTTCTTTCCGTGAGTATGTATTTCGAATTCAAGATGATGTGAAGGCCAATCCGTCATCTTTCTGGAACTTCATTAAAAATAGGGGAGCGTCCAATTCTATACCCGCAGAAATCTCGTTTGGTGGTGCCACATCTCACGACACTACTGAATCTGCAAAGCTATTTGCTGACTTTTTCCAAAGCGTTTATACTTCGGGTTCCCCACCGGATTCCCAGAATCTGGTGGAAAGCTTGCCATCTTACACGATTACTTTCTCAAGTATGTGCCAATGCAATTGCAGAACCTGTTACCTATTTATTCAACCTGTCTTTGACAGAAGGAGTTTTTCCTGATGCATGGATTTCCTGGGTGGCTGATAATCTGGTTATGCTCCTTCCACTATGGTAGATCTGCCTTCATCAAGCTTGGATTTGTGCATTCCTGATGCTACCAGATGCCATCTGGTGAACCGCAAAGCAGCCATATGGGTCCGTTAGTTTGTTAACAATTCATGCCACCGATTTAAATCACACCGACTTATGTACGCCGACGATCTAAATGTTTCAGAACCATCAGGAGCATGGCTGATTGCACCGCTCTACAGCAAGACCTTGAAACTGTATCAAACTGGTGGCTTTTCAATGGAATGGAGATGAACGCAATAAAATTCAAGATCATAAGTTTCAATAGAAGCCGTTCGCATATGACTTTCCACTACAACATTCAGAAGTACTTGAACGAGTCAACTCGAATAGAGACTTAGGAGTAACGATGGATAGTAAGCTGAACTTCAACGAACATATTTCCATAACTTCCACTAAAGCTTTTGCCGTCCTTGGTTTTATTCGTCGAAGCTGTGCCGTTTTCCGCGATATTCACGCACTGAAAGTCCTGTACTGTTCTTTGGTGCGCTGTATTCTTGAATATGGAGTTCAAATATGGGCTCCCTAACATGCTGTACACGCGGACCAGCTAGAAAGAGTTCAAACGATTTGCTTCATCAGATTTGCCCAGCGCAACCTGCCGTGGAACGACCCTCTCCGACTGCCTCCATATGAACACCGATGTCAACTTATAACCCAAGAACCTCTTCACCAGCGGAGGATTTACTTGCAGAGATTGTTTGCATTCGATGTATTGAGTAACTGCTTGGACTGCACACATCTTGTGCAACAAATACACTTTTATGTTCCTGCTCGCAGTTCCCGACAAAGATTGCTTCTGTGGATTCCGAAGCACAGAATAGTCTTTGATGAAAATAATTCACTGCAAAGATGCCTCCGAAGCTTCAAAGAAGTATGGCATCATTTTGATTACATTGTGACGAGAAATAAGTTTAATAGTACGTTCACACTACTGTTTATATTACGTGATGTAGAGTATCTTGATATCACCAACTATACATCTAGTTTTCACAGGAAATAATGTACATGTAATTTTATATCAAGAAACTCTATATCACGTAATATAAGCTGTAGTGCGAACGTACTATAAAACTCTTCTAGATAGGATAGGTTATTTTATTCAGTCTGTACAGCTTAGCTGAAGATGTTGACAAATAAATAAATAAATAAAAAAGCAGTTGCTTCGTTCAACATCAACCATGTAATGTATTTCATTTAAGCTGAGAATATTAGTTGATAATGGGCTTGCAATCATTACATATTAATTCTATTTGCGATTACTGAAACATATCGTTATCAAAATAAACAAAATATACAGATAAACAAAACTATTGGATTCTGCACAATCCTTAAATAGATAAATGAATTCTATTTCATTAAACCCATTTTGCCTTGAATGGAACTTACTTTTAATGATATAACAGAATTGAAGTTTTTTTTATTGTTTCGAGTTCGCGTCCTTACCAAGGTTCTTATTCCAAAAATAGAGGAGTTTGATTCTAGGAATTTAGGGCTTCCGAATCGAGTCTCCTGCTACCATCAAATGTTGTCAACATATTCTTAACCATTTTCTGATAATTTTCCCAACTTTTTCTCGTCCCCAGGTTCGATTCCTAGTGCACCGGAGAACATAACCGTAACGTTCCTCACCCCCACCTCGGTTCGTGTTTCATGGCAAACCTCGATGGATCCGCACACGATGCCAGTTGACAAATATGACGTCACCTACAAACCAACCGACGCCAGGTATGCCAAGGCTTTCGCGAGTCAACGACGACTGCCTCCTTCCCCCTGCCTTTTGCCGCACATTTGCCTCATCTAATCCTCGCCTTACAAATGAGATGCCATGCTTGCCCATCAACTTTGTCTTGTCGTTTTCCCATGTTTTTCATTTGATGTAAGTACAGTTTTTGCACGGGCGTTGAAAGTACGTTGAACTTGGGTGCCATTTACTTGAATTCTTGGAATAGTGAGGTGAGAGTTTTTCCCAAAATTTGCGGAGGAAACTTTTTTAATTGAAAGAAAAATTAATCCACATCCACCTTTAGTCTGGTAGAACACATATAGAGTCATTGAAAATATCTATTACTCAAGTTTTTCCCGAAAGATCATAAGAACTTGAGAACAAATTACTTTTTGGAGACTTCAAGTAAACGGAACCCGGTATTACTATTACATTCAAAGCCGTGTTTACATAGTTATATTAGCTGAAATATGTGGGAATATCCGTATTGTTGGTTTCGGAAACTGTTTGTCTTGTCAACTCGTTCGATGGATGTCTGCCGCTGTTATTTTCTAGACTAAAAGCATTGTCAAAACGTAAATATTTACACGTGTAAATATCAACATGGCACGAATGTAGGGAAAGTGTGATGATGGAACTCATTGAAACGTACATATGTTCCTCATACATAATTGCAGCCACATTGTTCTCGTTGTCACTACGTGTTGTTCGTAACAAAAGGACTCGCATGTTGTCACTGACTGTTTTCCGTTCTGTTTGCTGTGTAAGAATGATTTAATACATATTGTTCCAAGAAAAACGGTGTTTACAGTATACACATATTGGTTAGATATAATGAATGATTTGTTTCTTATTGAAAATGTATCTAATCAATAACAGGAAAGTAGGGTTGAGATCTTTATTGTCCGAATGAACGTACATCTAGTATCGTCTTTTTATTTTAACAGGAAGTGGAATGTGACTGTCTTATTTAATTTATCAGTTTATTTACATTTCTATTCGTTCGGCTCTTATGCTCTACCCTTACATAACAAATTATTTATTTTACATCGCCGTGTAGAAAAAATTGGTAAATTTTTCATTAAATGAAAAATGAAATTTATTGTGTGAATTGCCAATGGCTCTCACATACAGTGTTGAAAACTGAAACGAGTCGAAATTATTTAGTGTCGCTTTTTGTGTGTTTATTGTTATGAAGCTGAAAAATACTGAAGAGGTGGAATACTCTCAAGTTTCAGTTCATTTGCTCTTGAGATTTGGGAATTTACCATCAAGTTAAGTAGTTTATGAAATAAGTCCTAAATTCCAAGAAGTATAGAAAAAAAAACTACCAAGAATTTAGGGCGCATATTCTAAAAAGCTCAGAAGGAGACTCCTCAGAGCTTCAGGAAGAAGTTCAGGAAGGGACTTCTTCGAAAAAAAAACTTCTCCGAAGGTCAGGCAGAAACTTCCCAGAAGTATAGGTAGAACTTATTAGTAGTTCAAGAAGAAATATCCCATAAAAATCTGCAAAATTCCTCGAAGTACAAGATCATGCTTCCCAAAAGTTCAGGAGAAAACTTGTTTAAAAATCTGGAGAGGACTTTTCAGAGCTTCAGGAAGAAGTATAAAAATAAGGATTTCTCAGATGTTAAGGAAAAAAATCCCTGAAGTTCGAGAAGAAACAAACCAGAGAGGACACTACCTATAATTTATCATAAATTCAGAAACAAACTTCGACAAAGCTCAGGACGATACGTACTAGAAGTTTAGGAGAGAACTTTTTTGAATTTTAAGAATCGACATTCCAGAGATTCCGGAAAAAAAATCTTCCTAAAAGTTTAGTTGGAACTTCACCGGAGTGCTAGAGAGTTTTTGTAAAGTTCAGAAGATAATATTTCAGAATATTAGAATCAGGATTCCTCAAACTTCAGGAAAAAAAACCTCTCCAAGGACAGGAACAAATTTTCCAGAAGCATAGGGGGTACTTCTTGGTAGTTTGAGCAAGAATTTCTCAGAATTTCAGAAACAATAAAATATTTGTTTAAATTGACAAACAGAGTGTCCAAAAGATGAGGTAAAGGATTTTGATAAAAGTTCTCTATTTCTTCAGAACCAACACGGGATAAGACTTGACAAAAAGTTGGAGAACGTTAGCAAAGATTTAATGTTAAAATATGTTTCCCAAAACTGAAACATACGCAACTCGACAGAAACTGTGTTTCATGAAATTAATTTTCTTGTCTCTTCCAAGTCAATCTCTGAAAATGAAGAAGCTCAGGAAGAAAAAATAAAATGCCTTCTTAATAGTATAAAGCGATGTTTTTGAATATGGTACATGTGCGTTCGTATTATTAAATGTTTGATGATAAACGCTAAATATTTTTGTGTCTTTCGGGGATGTTCTAGATTATCAAAATTGAACTTGAATTCAGAACTTCAGATCTACAGTTGTAACAGTAGCTTTTACGACTATCTAAGATTATGATTTATATTCGAACATATTGAATAAACAAGGTCATCCAAACTGTCCGTGAGTTCAGAACATAAGATCCACAGTAATAACTATCGCTTTTTAGGCGTAAGAAAGTAACGTATTCAACCATGTTTTTACTGGGATGATCAAGGTCGTTCAAACTGTCCTTGAGTTCAGAACATAAGATCTCCAGTTGTAACAGTAGGTTTTTTGAGTATGAAAAGGAACAATATATATTTCACAATATTCATTGAATAGTGTAGAAGGTCCACCTACATAATATGACAATCTGGGAATGTTCTACCGTTAAACTACCCTTAAGTTCAAAACTTAAGATCTACACTTGTAACGGTTGCTTTTTGGGCTATATAAGGTGGCTATATGTATTCAAACATGTTTAATGAATCTTTTGGCAAGTTAACAGTCAATATTTTGTACCTTTTTCATCCTTTAGGTCATCCAATCTTCTGGCGTTCTGAAATTAGGATTAACTGTTGTAACAGTAAATTTTAGGTAATACAAAATTACTATAAATATTCAAACATATTCAATTAATATTCATTAAGGTCAACAAACATTATAAAGCAATATAACATGTTATGGGTCATCGAAACTATCCTTTAGATCAGAAAATAGGCCCTACAGTTCAGAAAATAGGCCCGACGCTGTGTATTGAAACATATGCATTAAATATCTTGGAAGACCAACAGACATTATGAGATAATCTTCTAGGTTAGCCAAACTTTACTGGACTTCCAAACTGATAATCTACAGCTGTAACTGTATCTTTCTGGACTCAACAAAGTAACTATATGTATTTGACCGATTAAAGTGAGTCTTCTAAGAGGTAGACATATCTTGGAATGTTCTAGGTCACTATAACTGTATTTGAGTTCAGAAGTTAAGATCTACAGTCGTAAGATTAGCTTCGTAACCTATGAAAGGTGATGATATGCACTTTGAAAATTTTCTGTGCAATTGACACACATTCAGTTAATCTTCTGTAAGGTCACCAGTCATTATCAGATTATCTTGGAATGTTCAAGTTCATAAAACCTGACTTGAGTTCAGAACTTAACATATACAGTAACAACCGTAGCCTCTTGGGCTATACAAAACTAAGATAAATTTTCAAACATATCCAATGAATATTCTGAAACATCCACAGGCATCATAGGATAATCTAGTTAGTTTTAGGCCATGCAAAACTTAAGGTCTACAATTGTAAAATTAGTTTTATGGGCTATACATAGTTAAGATAGTTTGTTTGGTATGAATACCCCAAGAATATCTTATATTGTCTGCTGGTTGTTCAGTCTTCCATATTTATTGAATGTGTTTGTTACAACATCGGATTTAAAGTTCTGAACTCCATGACAGTTTGGTCAACATAACAGATCTCAAAAAAAAAAATTTTCAAAAATTTCTTTATTATTGAGCACCTATTCAATCAGAAAACACCAAATTGCTTGAATAATAATGCTTGGATAATTTGAGGCCTGCAAGGGTTAATTCAAAGAATATTGTATATTACAATCTGAATGGCTAACATTTAGTATCGTAGTCCTACGTCATCATTCCGAATAACCTGAGGCTGTACCTTGTAGTTTTTGAACGGCGATCATATTCGGTGACATATTAAGGTGCCTAAAATCTCTTGGTGTTAACCGAAGCTTTGTGTACACGACCATCAAGAGATACCGGGAGATCTCTTCGATCGCGGACTGTATTAGATCCGGTGGGCCACGTTCGGCAAGAGCGTTAGTGAGTGGATTCAGTGCAAAAAGAACCGCTCAATACGGAAACTGGTGGCTGAGCTCGAATTTTACACGTGAACTGCCCACACCAAATTAAAAAGTTCAGTGTATCTGTAGGATTATATCCTAGGTCGGGCTGAAGGCTCTTCTCCAGCATCCCAGCCAGTAGTTGATGACAAATTACCTTTGGTCGCTTTAATTTTAGTCCGATAACACTTAGCTCGCTCAAAGGCCGTCTTCGGTTGCTACGTAGAAACGTTCGCCATCACGCGCATCCGCTTGTATATAGTAGCCAAATGTTGCGACATATCAATGATTTGAAAAATTCTCAATAACTATTTCCAAATCGTATTCAATCCAACGCGAAACGAAATTTCACTGAATGAAAATACTAGAGAATGTTTCATTTGGTCAATATAATGATATTGGATATTGAAGTCCGTGAAAGGGAATAAGCATGAGGGTAACAGAATTTTTTTAGCTCCTCATCGTCGCGGATCGCCAACTGCAGGTGACGTGGGATGATTCTGGTCTACTTGTTGTCGCAGCCGGCGTGTCCTGCCAATTCGACGACTGCAGCAACGTGCTCGGTTTAGTTCCCTTCCGGAGCAGACGGTGAATGCGACCGAGTGGGAACTGCAATTCGACTGCAAATTTGTCACGTCTAGACATGTTGCTAGGCAGTAGAGTGTGCCAGACAACTTGACGGTGCGTAGCCGAGCGCTGACACAACACATTCGAGATCACCAAAAAGACTGAAACAAAATGCTAAGGTGTCCTCCTTAAATATCTTTCACTGAAGCATAGCTTACTTACTTTATTTGTTTTTTGTTTCCATTATTTGTCTTATATACTAATTTACAATTTTTAAGTGTTTTAGCCCAATAGGCTCTTCAGGTTTGTTTAATGTTTTATGTGTTTTGTGTGTTAAGTGTGTTTTGTGTTTTAATTAATTTTTTCAGTTCAGCCCTTGGGCATTGTTTGTTAAAATTTGAAGAGTAGGTTACAACAACAACAACAATTTGAAAATCCTAGGGATGGGGAACCAGTTTCCAGATGATCGGGTCATCCGATGTCAGGCAGCGTGCGCTGTACCGATTGATAAACTCACTAAAGTGATCATCGAGCATTTTTATCTCGGCAAGTTCTTGACCTCGGCTAGTTGTTAACCTTGGACCTCGGGTGTTCAGGATCATCCTGAGGAACTTATTTTGAACACGCTGATGTTTCAGGTGATGTGTTTTTGCGTAACTCTCCCAGATTGGCATGCATGAAGTATGATTTGCTTGGAGACAGCAAGCTTATTTTTAAGGGATAATGTAGACCTTCTGTTGATCAATGGGTACAGTAGATTCAACAGAGTATTACATTTTGTGACAGTTTTGTCAACCTGCTCTCTGAAAATAAGCTTGCTGTCTATTGTAACGCCAAGATAGTCAGCTGATTTGGCCCATTCCACCATTGTGTTGTTTAGGCTAATTTTAAAATCCTCTGGCGGAACAAGTCTGGGAGAGTTGGAGTGTGGGAAAAGGATGACCTGGGTCTTCGCTGCGTTGATACAGAACTTCCATTCGGTGAAGTATTCTGACAGAACATTCAAGCTTCGCTGCAGTTTCTCTGTAAGCGCTCTTGTTACCCCTCCATTGTTGACGACTGCGGTATCATCGGCGAACAACTACAGAGATCCATTTACAGGGAGCGGGGGTATGTCCGAGGTGAATAGGTTGAACAGAAATGGATCTAGTATACTTCCCTGTGGAACACCGGCGGAGATCTGCTGTGCGTCGGAGACTGCACCTTGCAGCGAAACACGGAATGTTCTGTGACAGAACTTCTGTCCGACAGATAATTTTTAATTATCTTCACTAGGAAGAAACGAAGATTATATTTTTATAGCTTATACACCAGGCCATCGTGCCACACGTTATCAAAGGTCTTCTCGATATCGGAAAGATGGAAGATGATTTCGCAACAGACTTGTTCCGCTTGAGGATGTTGTTGACTCGGTTAAGTTGGTGCACTGTTGAGCGACCTCGTCGGAATTCGAACTGCTCGTCGAGCAAGATGTTAAGCTTGTTTGCAGACGAGAGAAGCCGACGGTGGATCGCTTTCTCAAACAGTTTTGATACTCTTGAGAGAAGGCTGATGGGCCTATAGCTCTTGGACCATGAAGGATATTTCCAAGGTTTCTGGATGGGGATAACTTTGTCTGACTTCCAACACGAGGGGAAGTAGCTAAGTCGGAGGCAATGGTTAAAAACCATCGCCAGATGGTTATAGAACTGGGAGCTTAACTGCTTGAGCTCCAAGTTCAAGATGTTATCGAAACCTGGGATCTTCATGTTCATTGAGCATTTGATATAAGTCAACAATTCGTCAGCTGAGATCTCCAATTGCTCTGTGAAGCTGTTGAGGCTTATATGGATGTTAGTAATAAGCGCGCTAATGGCAACTTTGGGTGGACTGACGATATTTTGTCCTAGATTATGGGAGCTGACGAAATGTTGACTTATCTCAGCAACCTTCTCTGCAGGAGTTATCAAGCGATCCTTAGAGCCATTGCACTGTGGTCCAGGGAGCAAAATTAGGTGGAATAAATTAATAACTCAAAGAATATAAGAGATAGCGTAATGATGTCTTCTGAGCAGTTTCTAGTTAGCTTATGCTGCGTTTTTAGCAAAAGTGTCCTATACGCCTAATTTGACCAATAAAGTAATTCACTATCAAACTTTTTTGTTTTGATAGATAGAAATACAAAATGTTCTACAAAAAAATAGAACATAAAAAGCATCAAAACTTTGTAGAAAATTATTTTTGTCTATCTCTTCTATTTTTTGAGATATAGCGCACTTCAATAATCAAAAGCCAAAAATCAGAATTTCTGTCATATTTTGAAAAATATATATCTTTTAGGCCTACTATGTTCAACGCGATTGTAGTTTAGATAAAAATGCATATTTGCTCTCATGACAACATACCCGTACAACTTTTCTGTGAAAAGTTATCATCAGTTTTGTTGTTTTATAACCGATACATTCAAGCGTTACATTTCAAAAAGGCGCAAGTGAAACCGATAGTTATATATACCAGCTGAATAAGTATATCTTGAAGTACATGTTAGCAAAATTTGGGAAGGGTCTTTTTTGATTTTGCTTAATAGCAGCACGTTGAAAACATCATTTTTTATGCCGCAAATCTACAACCGTATTCCACTGGGGATCAAATCAAAGCAAGCTTTGCTTTTTTTTGGCTTAAAATTTTCGTGTTACGTGCTTTCAAAATGAAACAAAGTAAGTAAATTGGTTGTTTGAGCATCGTTATTTCAATAACGCGAATTTTAATTCATTAGCAATTCCCCTGGCCGTTCTCATCTCTCTTCTAATGAAAGGAGCTAAAGAAAAATATTTGTTGGAATTTGTAAAGAAAAGGTATTCCGAAGAAAAACTTAACGTTGATTTGGTGCGTAAGAATCTTCATCTGGTGATGCTGAAGTTTCAAAAATTATGGCGTGCAGCTGGACGAAAACGCGAACGGTTTTTGAATATCAACAATATTTGGTTTGAAGGAGAATTTATTATCGATGTTACGTCTACCTCAAAACCATCCGCCGGCCGTCCTTCAAAACCGTTTAAAGACGCAAAACGTAAACTAAAGAAGAAAAAGGTTGAACCTCTTCTCAGCCAATATTTGGCAGATGAAATCTCGTTTGCTGCAGCAACTTCCGTAGCGTCAGCTAGGTTCCGGAAAGCTGGTAAGTTGATAGAAAAATTAGCACAAAATCCTGAAACAGCAGCGGCCAATCTACTATCTTCGACGGAAAAGCCGCAAGAAAAATTTAATCCACTTACAGCTGAGGAAGGTCTTGTATTCTTATGCAAGAATGGTTTTTCAAAAGCTCAATACATGGATATTCGGCAGGTGAATTTATGTAGAGGAGCAGATATATACCCATCGTTTAATAAATTAGTCGAAGCTAAGAAATTGTGCTATCCTACAGGTATTTAAACATTTACTCAGAAACATTGGCTACGTATTTATTGTATTTATTACTATTAGATCTGTCCATCCGACCATCTGTTGCTGAAGTATCGTTACAGAATCTCGTTGACCACACCACGAAGCGCCTTTTCCAAAGCTTGATTAGTCGAGTCATGTCTCAAGACATGGTGCTATCTGATGAATATACACTTTTATACAAATGGGGTTGTGATGGCAGTAGCAATCACGCTCGATATAAACAACGTTTTATCGACGAGGACGAGGATCACGAACTGCAGGAATATAGAGATTCTCATATTTTCGCATTCTCGTTAGTTCCTCTACGGTTGATTGGGCATCGTAGATCTGACGGTACTGAAGAAATTGTATGGAATAATGATCTTCCTTCATCAATTTCCCTATGCAGACCCATAAAACTAGTATTTGCAAAAGAATGCGCAGAGCTAACTAAACGCGAGGTTCTTCTTATGAATGTGCAAATTCAAAATTTGAAGAATGTTATGGTAACGTTATCCAAGCAAGTCGTTTCTGTTAACCCAGTGATGCTGTTTACGATGATGGACACCAAAGTCGTCAACGATTTGACTGGAACCAACTCGCAAGCCTGCTATATTTGTGGAACATCTGGCAAACAACTGAACAATTCCAGAAGTGGTCTAGACTCTGATGATCCTGGCAAATATAAATATGGCTTTTCTCCTCTTCATGCGTATATAAGAACTATGGAAATGTTATTGAAAGTGTCTTATAGACTGGTGCTTGATAAACCTACATGGCGTGTTAGCAAGTCAAACAGAGCGGTAAAAGCTAAGGAAACGGAAATTCGAAAGAAAATGCGTGAGGAATTGGCTAAGAATAGTATATTCTTCAATATTTTTGAATTGACTTCATCTAACTATTTCTTACGATTTTTTCACAGGATTACGCATTAGTGAACCGGTTTCAGGAGGTGGCAATTCCAACGACGGAAACACGGCACGAAAGTTTTTCGGTGAATGGAAAATTACGGCAAAAATTTCGGGACTAGATGAAAATTTGTTGGAGCGGTTCCATATTCTTCTTACAGTGATTAACTGTAAAGCAAGAATCAATTATAATTCTTTTGAAGGTTATGCCGAAGAGACTAGAGCATTGTACGAGATGTTATATGGTTGGTATGCGTTGTCTCCAGCAGTCCATAAACTTCTTGTTCACGGAGCAGCTATAATTAAATATACGGTGCTTCCAATCGGAATGTGCAGCGAAGAAGTTCAAGAGACAAGAAACAAGTGCATTCGGAAATATCGGGAGTTCTACTCAAGAAAGTTCAATAGAACAGTTAATATTGAAGATGTCTTTAAAAGGTTGCTCTTATCGTCAGATCCTGTAATTTCGTTGACTAATAGGATGTCTTCGGAAACACTTGCATCAGAATTACCTGAGAAAGCCAGGCTCTTGATTAGTGAATAATAAGTTTCAATTTTTTTTATTAGTAAGTAATAAACTCTTGCATAAACATTACATAATATTTTTTTTGATGATGACAAATCAAGTTACAATGCTACGTTACGGAGATCTACTTACGTTATATGCATCAGGACATGTTAATAATTCACCTAGTCTATAAACGCTTGAAATAAATCTGATAATTGTAGATTTGCGGCATAAAAAATAATGTTTTCAACGTGCTGCTATTAAGCTAAATCAAGAAAGACCTTTCCCAAATTTTGCTAACATGTACTTCAAGATATACTTATTCAGTTGGTATATATAACTATCGGTTTCACTTGCGCCTTTTTGAAATGTAACGCTTGAATGTATCGGTTATAAAACAACAAAACTGATGATAACTTTTCACAGAAAAGTTGTACGGGTATGTTGTCATGAGAGCAAATATGCATTTTTATCTAAACTACAATCGCGTTGAACATAGTAGGAGTAAAAGATATATATTTTTCAAAATATGACAGAAATTCTAATTTTTGGCTTTTGATTATTTGAGTGCGCTATATCTCAAAAAATAGAAGAGATAGACAAAAATAATTTTCTACAAAGTTTTGATGCTTTTTATGTTCTATTTTTTTGTAGAACATTTTGTATTTCTATCTATCAAAACAAAAAAGTTTGATAGTGAATTACTTTATTGGTCAAATTAGGCGTATAGGACACTTTTGCTAAAAACGCAGCATAAGCTAACTAGAAACTGCTCAGAAGACATCATTACGCTATCTCTTATATTCTTTGAGTTATTAATTTATTCCACCTAATTTTGCTCCCTGGACCACAGTGCATTGTTGTCTAGTGGATTCAACGGTGGAATGGGTCTTAGTTTAGTTTTTAAAATGTTTGTCAACATTCAGAACGGCTTTGCACAATCTGGGAGAGAGCGGATCTTGTCGGCAAAATTGTTGTTCTTAAGGTCCACCATTCTGGCCATGACAATTTTCGACAATCGATTACAGTACATTACAGTCACTGGTATTGCCTTCGGATGGCGTGCCGCAATTGTATTAAATCTTTAGTGGGTCTATCGATGGGTACAGAGTTGCTCACCTGATCAATCGCCGGTACATGTTGCTTCCGGGTCTGGGAGATCACTTGCTCGATGTTCTGCAGCAGCCGTTCGATGTCATCAACCGACTCGATGTGCATTTTGAAGTCGATGTTGTCGTCAACGTGCTGTCGGAACCTCTCCTAACTGGTGCGATGGTAGTTCCGTCTGGTGATCCAATGCCGGTTGACCGAGGACCTGACTTCGGCCACCACTAGCTCCTGGTGTACTACCGGCTGGGCGATGTTGTTCCCCATGTTGGTGAGGAAGATGTCGATTGTCGAATGGACCCCGGATCCGCTCAACCGGGTGATGCATAAGAGACGTTCCTTACTTAAATTTGACGTCTGTGATAGGAGAATACTGTGCATTTAGTAAATTAACTCTTAAATATCGGCATTTTAAGACATAAGCTTATATGTGCATTAGTTTAGATAGTTTATTTTGAAAATCAATAGTTTTCATTATTGGAATCGACGCAATATTTCCGATCGATTTGGGAAAACATTTAGAAAATGTTGGAGAAACGACTGAGATATTAACGCTCAAAACCTGACCGCATTTCGTGACGGTCACAAGAGATATTTTTTAAATTGAACCCCAGTATAGGTCACAAAAACGTAGGGTACGGGACGGGTTTTAAGCAGTTCATGCAACACCTGGAACATTTGATGAAGCTGTATGTAATCTATAATTATAAGTGAACTTCCAATATTTAGACGTTCACTTCTTATCTATCGGAGCATAGGTATCTTCAGAAACGAGCATTAGACTCAGAAATTTCTATAGCCATGGAATAAAGTTCCCAATTACAGGGACTTATTCAAAGCATGGCGCTCTGAAACCGCGAGATGTTTATGTGAGACGGGGGGATGCTGGTCAATAGCTGCTGGCATCCTCGCGGAACGCGGCTGCTCGGATCTCGAACGGTCTTTGGCCGAGCCCGTCTCCCGGTACCGACGGGTTGTGGTATAGATGAAATTCCACTGCCCGTGGGATTTCAACCGACGGAATGGTCGATAGGGTCGCTCAACTCCCGCAAACACCTTTACTATGACATCGTGGTATTTCTTCACCGTGCGCGATAAACAAGCAACAAATGACAGCAGCTCGACATCGTGCGTCGATATATGAGGATAGAGCTGATACTTGGTGTACTTGGTGCGCCGCTACACAACGATGAAAAGTTGTATTTGAACTTATGGAACACCCGGTATATTGAGTAAATGCCTTAATTAAAATATGCAAGTGGTTGAAAATCGTACACATCGCAAAAATCGGTTGACTACGATGGGCTGAGCATGCCGAAGGAATGTCGGACGACAGCCCTGTGAAAATGGTTCTCGAAAACGCCGGCCATAGTCTGATTGGTAAGGTAAGTAAGTGGGATTGTTTCGATGAATATGCAGTCATTTTTTCTTCTTCTTCTTCCTGGATTTTTTGACGCTCATTAATCGAGCTTTTGCCTGCTTCCTCTCAGTTATTAATTGAGAGCTTACTTTTCCAACACCAACACTGTGTTTTGGCATTTAACACCTTCATTGTGTAGAACACGGACAATTTCCAGTTTCTTTAAACCTTTTCAAGACACCAAAAAAAAAAAAAACACTAGCCCTTCGAACTGTTTAAGGCAATTGAATATCTAACACGATCTAAGCTTTTGCAAAGGTAGTTTTGTAAGTTGCCTTTGCCTATAGCTTCCATGGTGGCTGATAAAATTAAACGAAGTTCAGCGAAAAGCTGTCAAAAGGATACACACAAAATGAGTATTATCTATTTCATTAATAAAATAACCTAGTTGAAATAAATCAAGAGTGAAACTGGTGACATCTGCTGCGAGACATCTTGTAGATACATATTGAACATCATCAAATTGAAATAAAAATACTACTGCATTTTTCTTTCACTCATAGACAAATGTGCTTGAAAAAACCATTTGTCAAAACTCTTCTCCTTGAAAACTGCTTCCCCATGAACTAAATAGAGCTTGCTTTATTCAATTGATCCGTATCTTCAAGGCGTACACCAACTGATGCAACCACCATGACACACCGACTCGGTCGTTTCCGGACTATTGATTTCTCATTAGGTCTACAATATAATACCATCATTGATTGGATAATTCCTGCATATGCAAATCGTTGTGCACACATAGATAAACCAACTTTATCGTTGCTTTCTCCGAGCGTTTGATGGCCTTATGTTCATATGCTCGTGCATATGGGACAGGTAAACATCATAAAACCACAACTCGACCCCTTATGGTAGCCATGTCGGCAAGATTGTGTATCAAATATGAAAAGTCACCGAGCAGCCGTTGCTCGTTGTAGCTTTCTTTCTTATTTCATTCCACACATAAAAATGACTACGGAAAAAAGTCCACAAGCAATCACACAATGATTTCCCGAGCACTACAGAGAGTGGAAAAAGTATCACGTTCCATCCCTCTATTTCATTTGATTTGGTGGTCATTTCCCAGCATTTTCGATCTTACAGTAAGCAATCTGTCGGAATGAAATATTCCCATCATAAATCGTGGCTTCCGTAATTGATGACTTCGCCTGAGAACTACTCGTATATTTTATTTCTAGTGGGAATCAATGCGCTTGGGAAGAGTGTAAATAAGGTTATAAAGAGTGTTAATTTTGGATATAAAGGGCAGATTTGATTTTGTTTTTTGAAATTGTTAAAATATGGGATACGCACATCTTTAGGATGGGCAACCTATATCTTCTTGAATAAGTTCATAGCTAAATGTTTCATTAATGAAGAAACGCAAACTTGTAAAATTTCGTAGCCACACCCAAAATAAAAGAAACCCGCATTAATCCACCGATGGAGAGACTGAACCCTTCTTACACTTCACCAGAATTACGAACTCAAATGTGGCCAGTATGGTACTGGATACATATTTTCATCAGAAATTCCAAGAAGATCCAGGAATATTCATACATTCAGTTTATAAAATGAACTATTTGTCAGTCCTGAACATATTGTTAATCGAAGTGATTAAAATCTTGACATTAAAAGTGAAGAAATTACACAAATATTAGAAATTTCGTATATTTAGTCCAGAGAATGAATTATTAGACAATCTTAAGCGTCAATTTTTATTACCAATATGGATTCAAAATTCTTAATAAGTACAAATTTGTTAAAATTCTGAAGTTACATCAAATGGAGACTATTGTAATTTTCAAATATACTCGTTGCAGTTCAAAAACACTCGAGCCAATCGATCCTAATTCTATAGAGTCGGATAGTGTGACTAGTCCGCTATCTGTGCTATACAACGCACCAGATGCGACACAATAGAATGCAAGCGGCATCGGTTGGTGTGATTGGTCTTGTTCGGTTTTGGACTGCAACGAGTGTATTTTCATCTCACAATACATTGCTCTCTTGCTCTCAGGTATTGTTTTGGTCATATCTCCATGAAGAACTATTCAATCATAATGAAATTTGGACCAGTTATTTATTTATTTATTTATTTATTATATATATTCCATCTGACCTGAGGTGGTCTTAATGAATTTGTTTATGACGGGGAAAAGCCGTTTTAATTTGGCGTAAAAACTCCGTATCTTTTGCAAAACAATACAATAAAAAACAATACAAAACATTGCTTAGTTGCACATTCGTAAACATAATTAAAATAAACAGGATTACAAACGTACACAGATAAAAAGAAACACTGAATTTTCTACGTTATGTAATGCACATAGAGGGAATGCTAGATTTGGCAGAAAATAATGGGATAATTCATGTATACTTAAGCCAGATAACGCCTAAATCCAGCCTGTTGTCTGAAAGATTGCAAGCAATATCGTTGTTTACGCTCTTTTGGCTTGGAATTACACGAGGAGAAATTTTACGCGCTTGTTAAAATTAATTATTTTCTTCTGTGTAGAGTATAGTCAAAAAATAAAATAAATTTGAGAGTTTATAACTTTGATTTGGCGCTAACAAAATTAAAATCGGTAAACGAATAGCTCAGTAAAGGGCGAACACGAAATTATTGCGACACATTCAACAGGGCATAACTTTTCAACCATTGGATAAAAATCAAAAAATTTTGCACACTTTCTCATTGATGTGTATTGTTTACATGCTGTCAAACTCAAAGTCGTGTTTTTCGATTCAACGAAAATGGAGGTGAACCAACGCGAGTCGAGAGAACAAATTCTTTCCAAACACCTGGAATTTCCTGACCTGTCGCACCGGCAGTTGGGAAAAATGTTGAACATTCACCATTCAACCGTCTCCAGAGTGTTGAAGCGGTTCCAGGAGCGGTTGACGTTGGACCACGTTGGACGTTGGAGAAAACCGGATGATTAAAGCGGATAATTAAAGCAAATCCCAACGTCTCAAGCCGTGATTTGGCTAAAAAGATCGGCATGTCGCAGAGCTACGTCCAGAATGCAAAGAAGAGAGCTGGACTACATACATACAAGGTACAGAACTTCCCAAACCACGATGAGCGGCAACAACCGACGGCTAAAACTCGGGCACGGAAGCTCTATGAAGATGCTGACAAAATATGGCTGCTGTGTGATTGGAGTTTTTCACCGGCAAGAGCGAGTTCTATGTGGACGACAAATTTAAGAAGAAGAAAATGTCGAAGTTCGCCTCCAAATATCTCATTTGACAGGCCATCTGAGGAGTGAGCCTTTCGTGACAAAGGGCACAGTAAATGGCGAGATCTACAAATCTGAGTGCCTCGAGAAGCACCTTTTGCCGTTCTTGCAGCAGCACGACGAGGCTCCGCTATTTTAGCCAGATTTGGCATCATGCCACTATTCTAAAAGTGTCCTGGAGTGGTATGAGGCCAATTCTGTCCATTTTGTTCCAAAGGGCATGATTCCGCCAAACTGTCCGGAGCTGCGCCCGGTGGAGCAGTACTGGGCAATGATGAAGCGGGAACTTCGGAAGAGCAAAAAGACAGTCAAAGACGAGAAGGACATGTTAAGGAAATGGAAAAAAAAAAACTGAGAAACTGGTACCGGATGACACTGCACTGTAAACACTTTGATGGAGGGCATCAAGCATAAATGCGTTCAATTTTACACTCAAGGCTAGATAGATTAACTTTTCTTTTGATTTTTTAAGTAAATATACGTATGAAACTACCCTAAAATTTTGGTTTGATTCTAAACATTACAAGAAAATTGGCATGACATTTTCTGTGTCGCAATAATTTCGTGTTCGCCCTTTATGTAATCGCAGACTAAACTGTTTGATTACTTTTAAAATAGGCCGTCAAGTACTGTTATGTTCATGTCTTCGTAACGAAATATCAGAATGAAAAAATCAATCAACTGGAATCGGTTAGCAAATGACTGAGAAATCTGAGTTTGCAAATGTCTGAGAAAAACACACACACACACACACACACACACACGCGCACACACACACGCACGCACACACACACACACACACACACACACACACGCGCGCGCGCGCACACATGCTGAGTCGAATGGTATATGACACTCCTCCCTCTTGGCCTCGGATAAAAAGTCGAGTTTTCAAGCAATCTTAAGCAACCTTCTTTTGGTGTAAGAAGGGTAAAAGGCAAGATTGTAACGCTGATGTTGTTTGAGATGGAAATAATTTCTCACACCATAGGCTCTAGGAGTGGACAGCATTTTTTAGCTAGAACAAAGTTGTGAAGAGCAAGTATTGATAGTTCCGTTAGCGCACGGCAGGCTGTGAAAATTGAATAGAAGTAGTTTTTGAAATTGAGCGGAGGGCATTTTGAGGTAGTATTTCGAAACAAACACTCAATCTTTTGCCAAACATCCCCATGCGGAGTAAATCAAGGCAGAATCTATGGGAGAATACAAAGAAAAACTTTATCCGAGAAGATTGTTGTGGATCGTAACTTTAAGAACAAATGCAACATTTGTTGTAGGCCAAAAAGCAAAACATCAATTCGCCTTGAAAAATTCAATGTGTGCGTGTGGATGTCACTGCATTAGTTGATGAGCGTGTGATTAGAGCCCGAAAATTTAATTGCTCTAAAAAAAACCATATCGATTCGTAACCTTGATTCGAACTGTGGGCAGCAACGAAGCAACGGAGTTGTATACCACCTTGCATGTACCATACAACAATGTCCGCAATCTCTCATACAACAGAATAGATTCTTGCCTAAAATTATATGATATATCCCATCAATTTCAGTTAAATATAGCGCCCGCTTAATGTGCATTAGACAACGTATAAAATTACATGATTTTTTTCAAGCTGCGTAGATAATAATAATTCAGACACTATAACAAGTTGGGATAAATGGAACAGCAATGAAGCAATAAATCGTGTAAAGTTCTGATACATTCCATACATTGTCGATAATATTGAATGCAAGAGCTCATCTATGTTAGAACTATTCCTTGCAGGTCACTGCTTCTTGTGGAATGAAATTCAATTTCACATGTTTTGATATTTACATCACAATTAAAATTTCAGATTTTTTTTCTGTATACAACATTAGGTTGTTCGGATTGGTGACATAGGACTACGGAAATGCAAGCCCTTCAGATTGCACAATACAATATATTTCGAATTAACCCTCTCAGGCCTAAATTTTGCCAAGCGTTTTTATACAACCAATTTAGTGTGTTCTTATTAAACTGATACTCAATAACATAGAAATGATTGAAAAGTTTAGAACTTAAGTCTATATTTGTAACAGTAGCTTTATCCGCTTTACAATGTAATGATTTAAATTTAAGCATATTCAATGCCTTGGAAAATCAATAGACATAATGAGATATTCATGCCAAACAAACTAACTTAAGTTTGTATAGCCCATAAAGCTACTATTATAATTGAAGACCTAATGTTTTGGATGACCTAAAACATGATATCTGTGGACGTTTCAGAATATTCATTGAATATATGAACATTTGTTTCAATAGGTATCGAAGTCTTGTATACTTAGCCCAAGAGGCTACGGTTACTTTTGTTTATCTTAAGTACTGAAATCAAGTCAGTTTTTATGAACTTTAACATTTCAAGATAATCTAATAAGAACTCGTGACCTTACAAAACATTCAGAAGATGTTGCAATACACGGCGTAGCCCAGAAAGCTTTTGTTGAAACTATAGGTCCTATGTTCTGATCTCAAGGATAGTTTGGATGACCCAGAACATGCCAAGTTGCTTTGTAATGTTTGTTGACCTAAAAGAATATTAATTGAATATGCTCGAATATTAATTGTTACATTGAATAGCCTAAAAATTACTGCTACAACTGTAAATCATAAGTAATGAACGCCAGGACAGTTTGGATGACCTAGTGGATCAGAAAGATGAAATTTTGACAGATGAACTTCCAATAGATGAGTAACCAATTTTTAAATTAGTTTTAGTTCATTGACTATCTTTTCATCTTCTTCACGCATTTCTATTAATCCTTTCCTCATCGCATCAATCGTTTCAATGATCGTTATATTAGAATTTAAAGAGTGTCGCGCATTAAATTGCATCACGGAAAAATGATGCAGAAGATTACTTAGTTGACCGCTCGTTTTCAAACTTTCAGACAATAAAATATAACCTATTAGTAAGCTTTTGGCTTATTTATATCAATAAATTTCAAAACCATAACCATACGCTCGCACCTTACGCTTTACTCCGCTCATAAGGTTCTGTACAATATCTGGATGCAGTTTATTCTAAATGGAAACCCACTTTTTCTTCATGTCTTCCTCGGATTTGTCCCCTTTGGAATGCTTCCGTAGTGCCGGCTTTACAATAGCCCAGTATTTTTCAATGGACCTTAGTTCCGGTGCGTTGGGGGATTCATGTCCTTGGAACAACATTTGAATAGTGGCATGAAGATAAATCCGGCCAGAAGATCGTAGGGCCCTCATGTTATTTCAACAGAGGAACCAGACGCTTCTGTAGACTCTCCCTGAGGCAGATCTCTCAGTTTACGGTCCCAGTAAATCATGTATTTCTTACATTAATTGTTATGTTATGTATTCTCCGTGCGAGGAGTAACGATTATGATGTAGAAGGAGATGTTCGCTCATCACCATGAGGCACCAAGAGTGAACAACAATGTTTTTGGCTAGAATGAAAGATGTGAAGAGAAAGTGTTGAAAGGTCCGTCAGAGTACGGCAGGTAGGAAAATTAACAGATGTTTTTTTTTGAAAATTGAGCGAAAGGGCATGTATCCAATGGTACTCGAACCATGGACGTCAATCTTTGCCTACCCCGCAGTGGGATGTTAGGCAAAGATTGACGTCCATGGTTCGAGTACCATTGGATACATGCCCTTTCGCTCAATTTTCAAAAAAAACATCTGTTAATTTTCCTACCTGCCGTACTCTGACGGACCATTCAACACATTCTCTTCACATCTTTCATTCTAGCCAAAAACATTGTTGTTCACTCTTGGTGCCTCATGGTGATGAGCGAACATCTCCTTCTACATCATGTATTTCTTGGCAAATTTTGAGAGTTTCTGCTTCCTTACTTTCTCGGGAACATCAAACTTGTGCTGGGCGGTGAAGCACAGTAGCCCCGGAAACTACTGGTTCTACCTTGACGTAAATCTCATCATCCATGATGAAACAATGAGGCTTCGTTAGCATCTGGGTGTACAGCGTCCGGGCCTGTGACTTTGCCACCGTATTTTTCCGTTTGTCACGGTTTGGAGCTTTCTGCACTTTGTATACAGTCTCTTCCGTTTCCTTGGCTCTCTGAGTGATAGCCTTGGACAGATTTAACTTTTTGGCTACATCCCTGACCGAAGCATTGGGATTCCGCTTGAACGCGTTCGCGATAAGCTTGTGATCCTTATCAACTAATTCTGATCGCATTTCTCCTTTCGTTCGATGCTCAGAGTTTTGTTGTAACGTTTAATCAAAATACTCATCGTTGACCGTACGATTCCGAGTTGTCTTCCAATTTCCCGATGAAAGAGTTGAGGATTTTCCAGGTGCTTGCGCAAAATAAATTCATGACGTTGCTCTGCGGGCAACGCCATTTTTTTTAATTTTCTAAAAACTAACAGCGATAAAAATACAACAACAAAAACGCTCTAAGCTACTTCTAACCAAATTTTCAAGAGAAAATACCCAATGGGTAATTTTCTAGAAAGTATTTTTCCGTGATTCAATTTGATGTGAGACACCCTTTAGGATCTTCTACACATTGACAAAATGAACAATTCGGGTAGGCCATACTTAGTTTCATGTAGATTTAAGCAGAAGATTATTAACCGTGTATATCAAGCTAACTTCAATTTTTGCCAAACACATTGTCTGCCGGTTCTCTCGCGCTTGCTAGATTAAGTTGCCAAACCAAAGTTGTGCCCGCATGGTTGATGCTGTTAGTAAGGTGTGTTTTGTGTCGAGAGGTCCAACGAACGTCTGCCAGTTTGTTTTTATTTAAAGGGTGATACGGTCAAAATTTGGTCAAGGGAAAACGCGTGTAAATCGGTGAAATCGTTTATTTAAAAAATCAAATTAAATTTCTTTTTCAAGTTCAATTAGTATAAAATTCAGGAAAAATATTCAGTTAGGCTTCCGCTTTTCCAAATCCAAATTGCCGGGCCTTATGCTTGACCCCTGCCATCAAATTTTGTATAGCCACCTTGTCCACATTCTTCGCCGCAGAAAGCCAGTTTGCCTTGAACTGCTGCTCGTCCTTAGCAGTTTTTTTGGTCTTCTTTAGGTTCCGCTTGACAATAGCCCAGTATTTCTCAATTGGGCGGAGCTCTGGCGTGTTGGGAGGGTTCTTGTCCTTGGAAACCACCTGCACGTTGTTGGCGGCGTACCACTCCATGGCCTTTTTACCGTAATGGCAAGATGCCAAATCCGGCCAAAACAGTACGGAACAACCGTGTTTCTTCAGGAAAGGCAGCAGACGTTTATTCAAACACTCTTTCACGTAAATTTCTTTGGTTGACAGTCCCGGAAGCTATGAAAATGCTGTTTTTCAAGCCACAGGTACAGATGGCTTGCCCAACCAGATATTTCTTTTGCGAACTTTGACAGTTTCGTGTGTTTGAAAATATCTGCTACCTTTCCCCTTCCTTTGCCGTATAAAACTCCTGTCCCGGAAGCTGCTTGTAGTCGGCTTTGACGTAGGTTTCGTCGTCCATTACCACGCAGTCAAACTTCGTCAGCATCGTCGTGTACAGCCTCGGGATCGCGCTTTGGCCGTCGTATTTTGCTTTATCATCTGCGATTTGGAGTCACTACCTTCTTGTAAGTCGATAGTCCGGCTCGTTTTTTGGCCTCGATGCACGGTTGTAGACGATACACCCAGCTTATTTGCGGCATCTCGGAGAGATAGGTTAGAGTTTCGCTTGAAACTACCGGCAACTCTCTTTGTCGTCTCAGCGGCTTCCGGTTTTCGATTTCCCCCCAATCCAGACTTCCTGGCTGTCGACAAACGTTCCCCAAACACTTTAATTACATTTGTAACGGTTGATTTGGCAACTTTTAGCGATTTTGCCAACTTTGCGTGCGAGTAGCTCGGATTTTCGCGATGCGCGAGCAAAATTTTGATACGCTGCTCTTCTTGCTTGGACGGCATTTTGACAACTGAAGAGTGAATTCCAAAATCAAAATAGGAGCAACATTCTACACACACACACCTTCAAAATGAGGGGTGTTCAGGTTTTTTAAATGCAAAATTGAAAGAAATACGTCAAGTTGATATTGACTAAATTTTGACCGTATCGCCCTTTATGTGCTGCTGAAAAGCACGTATGAAATAATCACTTTACAACACACTGGATGGCAACATCCACCCACAGCGATATCTTGCCTGTCCTGAAACCGATGAAACTAATGTTTGGCTTGAGATTAGGTTAGATGATAATCTTGTGTTACCCGCGGGTAACATTAGTTTGTTTAAAATGTGTAAATATTGCTGTGGAGAGTAGGGGAAGTGATTGTTAAGCTACACACTCAGATTATTTTACAGAAATCTGTAAATATTTACCGAATTCTCAACAGCTGAACGTTCAGTAATCTGATTTCGGTAAATTTTTTACAGATATCAGTGAAATTTCACCGAAATCCGTTTGTTCAAAACGGTTGTTCGAAACGTTGTGGAGCGGTGTGTGGACTATGAGCCGAACGCTAACGATGTTCGTGAACGGAGGAAGATAACTGCAACGCCACTATGAGTGCTTGGGATACCATGAGTTACAACGGGCGCGAATGAGTTCGTTGGACTGACGAGTGAGCTTAGTTGGTTTTATGCAGTCACTAAAAACGGGCGTGTAAATTCGCGTAAATTAACCGCCACTTGAGACGCCATTCCGTTACTTCAATTGAGCCGACACATCATCCGACTCCACCTTGTCATTCCGGCCGTCAACCCAGTGTACCCTAACTGCTACTCCGGCCACCACGCGAAGTACAACTTCAAGCGCCACGCGACCGCCACGCGACCGCCACGCGACCGCCACGTCAGACGCCATACCAACTCCAGTATGGCCACCACGCTATTCTAGCCATCGCGTCGTACATTAAACCAGCCGCCCTTTCGACCGGCGACCCTGTGTCATTTCAACCATGTCATTGTATCCGACCGCCACGTCAGACGCTTGGCATCCTCGTCAAGATTCCAGCCATTCCAACCGTCAACCCGGTGTTGCTCTAATCGCGGCTCAGGCCTCCACGGCAGTTACCATTACAATCACTACGTCAGACGCCATTCCAACCCCCAGACTGACCAACACATTATCCACCGTCCTCATCGCCATAACGCAGGCCCCATCCAACCATCACCACGTGGCACCCCGTCATCTTCAACAACCATCTCGGTATTGCTCGACACTAGCACCGCTTTCGTTTTGGGACAGTAAACAAGGTAAAACGAACACATTTATATTAGTAAGGACTCCCACATCCGAAAGCCTCCCCCGCCGTAACGCCCTGAGACCCGGAACAAACGAGGCCTTGAGTGTCCACCCCAGGAGTTGCCGTTGGCTTAAGACCAGCAGGTCGTGGCTTAGGCCGGTTTCCAGTCTTATACTTGGTACTTACCAATGAAATGGAAACATTTGCTGGAGGACGCCTCAAAAAGAACGGAAGGTGATAAACCACGCACCGTTCAAACCACCCGACCCTATTAGATGTAATGGAATAAATGCTATCTATTTATTTGATTTTTTACTGAACATCTTGATGGATAGGGTAGCTGTATCGAGAGCGTTGAAAAGAATGATTCATTCCACAGGCTCAGATGGATTGTATACTTTTTTATACAAAGTGAGAAAAATCACACGGAAGAGTGTCCTTCTACCTATTATTTTCCCTCAATTGATGGCCTCCAACGAGCAAACACACTAAAACTTCTCATATGTTTCAATTCAAATAACGATTGGCGGAAATGGCCAAAAAGTGGGCAATAAAATGTTCGCTCTCTTTGACGTTGTGCCCCCGTGGCGTGGAGATGGTGGAAGAAAACTGCCAAACTTCGAAATGGCCGTCACTTAGTGTATGGCGTAGGTACGTGTCAAACTATGCAACCACATTTCAATTTGGTAAATTGGAAAAGTTATGCGGAGAATGTTTTAGCATTTTGAGAATTTTCCTAAATTGGTTATTTGATCATAGTTCATTGAACGTGCTTGAAATTTTGAAGGCAGTTTAGGATATCTTATTCGTTAATTGGTGGCTTATAACTGGGGCAGAATGGGTCGAATTAATTTGATAAATGAAGCTTCTATGGGGTCACTAATAATACGTCAGATTCCCAGTCATAGCTATTCCCAAATTTTCACAGGAGGTTGGGTCGTCATCCAATCCAAATGTTGAGATATTTAGGGTTGATTGAGGTGCAAAATCTCTTCCTACGTGTTGATTTGCCTTCCTGACGCCGGTGATTGAAACTAATCCGTTGTCACCGGTTTCCACCTTCTTGCGGAACAGAAAACATCGAAAAATAAACAATACTAAAAAAAAAACAATGAAATGATTCGATCACAACCGAAATGAAGGTGTTCTCTTCGGTAACAGAATTATTACGGCTACCATAAACATTGGCATGAACAACGTCAGTTTAGCACCTCCACTACAAAACGCTAGAAACAGCCAACGGAGAGCAGGTTAAATATTGTCAAAACTTATTATTCATGTTGTGGTCGCCTGTTTTGGAACGAATTATTCATGACTTCGCGTAGACGAGCGAAATTTTTGTCCCGGTGTTGGAAAGCGGCGTTTTCTGTTGAGCTCCGGAACGACAAATTCGTTTGGCAGGACGAATTCGATGGAACAGTCAGAACCTGATTTTGCAAGCCCAAAATTCAGTTTTTTTAGTTATTGCACGATGGAATCAATGGAACATCATCTCTATTGATGAAATAGTTTTCTTGAAAATTATAACAAAAAGACACATAATAACAACATGTTACGTTTATTTTGAGGATATTCTATCATATTTTCTATTAAGAAACCCCGTGTTTTTTTTAGGGTTAGGCCGACAGAGCATCACTTAAAAAGAAAAATTGGGGTATCATGGATACATGTCGTTAGTAAATTAAAAAAAGATTTGCTTCCTAATCTAAATAAAAGAAAATGCAGTTTTGTCTGCATGTAAAAACCCATATGCTTGTAGTACGATGTTTGCCGTGCGAACTAGTCATTAACCAACTGATAATAATCATAATGTACTTCAAAATAAAATGCATAAGGATTATCACAAAGGAAAACTCGCATTCCTGGGGGTGTCGACAAAATCGGCTCATCGCTGTTTCTGTACTAACGCAACATTAGGGTGTGTTTTCACTCCGCTCGTCCTTGTCGTTGTCGGGTGGACGTTTTACAAACGAATTCATGGAAACATGTGTTATTATGGAAAGCAGAGATGTGGTTTTTGGAACGAGAGTCTCGGGAGACTCGTTGACCACCTATAGTGAAATTTATTCTAGGTGTGGTGGATTTGAATGCATACGGAAATAGCCCGCTGTTCATTTAGCGAAAGAAAATGTTACACAAATGATTCCCATGAAAAAAATTGGAATTCTCATAGTTAAATTTGATTACTAGAAGAGCTAGATTGTTCTTTTCTATGGCTAGCGTTTTTCTTTTATGAAAAGATTAAAACTTTGATTTTTTATTATCACGAGCCTTCCTTAGCTTAGCCAGCAATCGTACAGGTACAGGTTAAGAAAATCGTTCAAACGCCTCGTCATTTTTATATAAATTGATATATCAGTAGATCGAACATGTTTTTACATTATCGTGTATGGTAGCTTAGCAATTGTTGATTAGCTAATAAGCTAGATGTTCATTAGGTGATGAGTTTTATTACAAACTGAGTAACAAAGGATACCCAGTGGAACTTTGTTACTTTCAAGGGATCCTAGAAAAAGTGAAAAGAGAGGGTGGGAAAAGAAAATCGTTACAAATATTTTATGCAAGTTGATTTATACTAATTTTTAAGAAGTCTCTAATAACATTCATAGAGTGGGATTTTACTATTTTGGTGGCAGTTGATACAGTTTAAGATAGTACACTGAAAATTTATTTTCGTAAACATGGATTTTGTACATAGAGCAAATGTCTCATATATTGTATAAAACGTTCATATTGATTTTTATCTGCTGAAAAGCTATCATTACACCTTTATGTAAAATGCACGAAATGAATTTCGTGAAGACCAGCCAATCGCTGTTTCTCTTTTATCGTACTCATCCAGGATGATGTTGCTACTGGCGGGAATATATTATCTATCCCAAAATAAAAATTAAAGCGCTGTCGAGAGCTATAACTTCATGCTCATTTATCAACTATTGTCTCACGAGTCACCATGGCCTAGTGAGATCAACCACGGATTCAGTAAAATTCAGGTTCGAATCCCAAGTCAGAAACAATAAAAAATAAGCTGAACAACTCCACGTGACTGCACTTTTTTTGTCAATTACATTTCGAGTCAATAAAGTCCTTCATGCAACCACCAGAGAGACGTTCCTTTTGAATTTGTGACAAAATATTCGTAGCTCTTTGGATTGTTTCCGTACTATGCACGAATGTTCTTTCTGCGTGAACAAAACCTTCATGCTTTTGACAGTTGCGCGTGTGCCATAAATTACGAATATATCTTCATAAAAAGTACAAATCAGTTTCGTTGCAGAAAACAACGAATGGATTTGTGATATATACTAAAATTAACTTTCAGTGTAAACGTAACTAGAAACGAGACGAGAAATTAGTATTTTCCAACTAAAGGGTGTCCACGATGAAATTGCCACACTATGAAATTGCTCTAACTTTTTAACCGTTGGGTAGAATTTAATGAAAATTTGGGTGGATTTAGTTCATAGTGCATTATTTACATCCTGCAAGTTTTAAAGTCCTGTGATCAAAACTCGCGGAAATGGAGTCGAAAGAACAGCTCGTGCGTGATAAAATCTTGCGCATACATCACGAGAACAAGGATCTCTCGCATCGTTCTATCGCTAAAACGTTGGGAATCGCAAATTAAGCGGTTCGAGGAACGGTTGACCACCGATCGGAAGCCCAGAAGTGAAGGAAAAAGTATTCCGTACAACACCAAAAATCACAACCGCGTAGTTGGGGCCTTCAACCGAAATCCGAACGCCTCCGTTCGGGATGTGGCTAAGAAGCTGCGTTCAAGGTACAAAAGGCCCCTAATCGCGACGAGAAGCAGAACAAGTCCGCCAAAACCCGTGCCAGGATGTTGTACCTCAACATGCTGACGAAAGTTGAATGCTGCATCATGGACGACGAAACATATGTGAAGGCCGACTTCAAACAGATCCCCGGCAACCTGTTTTTCACGGCCAAGGATAAGTTCAGCGTTCCGGAGCATGTCCGCACTCAGAAGATGTCCAAATTTGTGAAGAAATTCCTGGTTTGGCAAGCCATCTGCACGTGCGGGAAGCGGAGTGCACCTTTCGTGACCCAGGACACGATGAACGGACAGGTGTACATAAAAGAGTGCCTCCAGAAGCGGCTGCTTCCTCTCCTGAAGGCCCACAACGTCCCAACAATCTTCTGGCCGGATTTGGCCTCATGCCACTACTCCAAGGACGTGCTGAAGTGGTATGCGGACAATAAGGTCAATTTCGTGCCGAAAATGTTCAACCCTCCGAACACTCCGGAGCTCCGCCCCATCGAGAAGTACTGGGCGATTATGAAGCAGCACCTTCTTAAACGACCTAAGGTAGTGAAGACAGTCGAGGAACTGAAGAAAGTATGGGTTTACATGCAAAAAACGGTTGATTCACAGGTTGTGCAGAATCTTATGGCCGGGGTGAAGGTCAAGGTGCGGGCATTTGCGTATGGACTGTAAATAAAATACGAGTAAAATGATAAAATGAAGTTTAATAGTTATTTCTCAATCCCTGAAAATTTGATGGCAATCGGATGAAAACTCGAATTTTGCGAATCAATTTTGTGTGTGGCAATTTCATCGTGGACACCCTTTACTTGACGGATACGCGTATTTCGTCTACAATGTGCAGACTTCTCCAGTATCTCGTACTAATAACTCTACTGGAATAGACTAGTACGAGACATTGAAGAAGTCTGCACATTGTAGACGAAATACGCGTATCTGTCAAGTATTTGGAATTAAATGGAAAATACTTATTTTTCTTCTCATTTCTAGTTACAAGTATTCCACAAAACAGCTCAAACTCTCTAGGATAGTAAATGTGTTGATTTTAGTTATGTAGTGGTTTTTAAACTTATTGTGTATATTTTGATTGTTAATCCATTTCAATCGCTTTGGAATAATTTTGTATACTGATGGACCATAGAAAGATACACGCATTTGACCAAGACTGCTAAAAGCTCTGGATCTCATTAGATTGTTTTAAAACCTTGTACTGTGATCATGAATTCTAACAGGTATGGTAAGATTACGATGCAAGTGCGTGTGGGTTTTTATTTTTAATATCGTAAATAAACAATCAATTGCAATGATGTTGTTTTTGAGAAGGAAATAATTTCTCATCACCATGAGGCTCTAGGAGTAGACAGCAATTTTTTTGCTAGAACAAAGTTGTTAAGAGAAAGTATTGATAGTTCCGTTAGCTTACGGCAAGCGGTGAAAATTGAATAGAAGTAGTTTGAAATTGAGCGGAGGGCATTGTGAGGTAGTATTTCGAAACAGGTACACAATCTTTTCCAAGCATCCCCATGCGGGGTAGGTCAAGGCATGAACGAATGCACCACCTTGCTTGGTAAAAGATTGTGTACCTGTTTCGAAATACTACCTCACAATGCCCTCCACTTAATTTCAAATTACTTCTATTCAATTTTCATCGCCTGCCGTGAGCTAAGGAACTATCAATACATTCTCTTAACAACTTTGTTCTAGCAAAAAAAATTGCTGTCTACTCCTAGAGCCTCATGGTGATGAGAAATTATTTCCTTCTCAAAAACAACATCATCATAGATCGTTACCCTGCGTATGGGAGAATACAAGGAAAGACTTTATCAGTGTATTCAATTCGACAAAGATTTTTCATTAGGGCCTAACTGACAAACGTAAACAATGGCTTTTTCTGCGAATTTCTCGTCATTGAAACTCGCCTAATCAATCCACAACGGTCATTTCGAAGAGGCAGATATCACCTATCTTATAGAACTGGAGGTTTACATGGGTAGCTTTTGTGCCACGAGAAATTTACGGAAGAAGCCATTGTTTACGTTTGTCAGATAGGCCCTAATGATAAATCTGTGTCGAATTGCAATTTCACTGGTCAACAAAATCCGAAAAAACTCTTGAGACGATTTGGCTCCATGCCAATCTCATTTAGATTGGGTCCCAAACCCATCGAAAATCGTATTTTGACCAAAAAGCAGCAAAATACAATCAATCCCCGATTAAAGTGGGTCCCCTTGAAGAGGGTCTCGAGTGATACATTCATCATAGACTATCTCGTGATCCATCCGTGAACATATAGAAAGTTATTTCCTTCAGCAAAGTTGTTCAACAGATCAAGTTCAGAATTATCTCACTACGTGGCACTAGTTTGCATGTAAAATTACTGAACAGCCCGAATTTAGGCTTTTTTGACAAATAGGAAGTTGACGTCTTCGACATAAATGTTTGAGTAACTAAGGCCTTTAGGAAAGTGCAAAAATTAATTCATAATTTGTCCGCTACGTAGTGCAAGTGTGAATGTGAACTTTTTGTATAACCTGTATCCTGAGATCTAGATCATTTATGAACTTACTGTCTTCGTGAAAGTTATTTAAAAAACCATGAACTTTCAGGCGGTTGACTTAAAAATTGACTTAAAAATTCCGAATTACCTCACTACGTTGCGCTAGTGTACATGCAAAGTTACTGAATAACGCGAATCTCGAGATCTTTGACACATTGCAAGATGGCGTCTTCGGCAAATATGTTCGAATGGTCAAGGCCTTTTGGCTGGTGTAAACATTAGTTCAGAGGGTCCTCCCTTAACTCAGTCGGTAAAGTGGCAGCTACAAAGCAACACCATGCTGGAGTTGGCTGGGTACGATTCACCGGTCTGATCCAGGCATTTTTCTTTAAGGAAAATTTCTCGACTTCCTGAGCATAGGGTAAAATTGTACCTGTCACACAATCATACTAATGCAAAATAGGAACGTCGCACCGAAAGCTCTTAATTAAAAACTGTGGAAGTGTATTTAGAACACTAAGGTGCGGCCCATTTAGTATTGGAACAAACATTTTTGCTTCTTACAGCGACCCTAGTGGTCGGAGTTTAAAACTATGACATCTTATGTGTTCTCTATAACAATAAAAACATCAGAAGTTTTTTTTCGCGGTGCAGTTCGAGCGTGTTTCAGAGAAATACAAAATGGAAGAAGAAGGAAGATTTTTTTTTGTGCGCAATCATTTGGAAAACCCTTCGGGGTCAGGGCCAAAACTTGCTAAAGTGTTAGGTTTTCCCCCGAAATACTGTATTGCGTGTGTTGAAAAAGTACAAAGAAACGTTTTCGACGGATCGCAAGCCTCAAAGCAAGCTTTGGGTGGGTACTGTCAACCGTCAACTGCGGAACAAAGTCATCAAGAACATTGAGGCAAACTCCAAAATCTCAGACCGCGATTTGGCCATAAGGTTTCGCTCCGCACGCAGTACCGTCCAACGGATTCGTCTCCAGGAAGGCTTCAAAAAGGCCTTCAAAAGCAGAACAATGTTGCCAGAATCCGTGCGAGAAAACTATTTGATCAGGTGTTGACAAAATTCAATGGCTATCATGGATGATGAAACCTATGTTAAGGCCAATTTCAAACAGCTACCGAGACAAAAATTATACATGGCTACGTCTCGGGGAGATATTCCTGTCAAATTCAAGTTTGTGTATGCTGATAAATTTGCACGTAAATACATGATTTGGCATCTGTAGCTGCGGTAGGAAGACCAAGGTTTTCATCACTGATAAAACATTTATTCCAGAGTTGTACAGAACGGCATGTTTCCAAAACCGAATATTGCCATTCATCAAATCCCACAATGAACCTGTCATGTTTTGGACTGACTTGCGACACATCAAACTTCATGATTTTTGAAAACTAGGCCATGAAAAGACGTTTTGAGACTTTCTGACCATACTGGTCACTTTGGGAGACCCGGCGGGATTCGAGTTCCTTCGAGAAAGTGGCCATATTCAAGTCTTTTCTTAAACTTGGTTTGCGAAATATCAAATTTTATGATTTCGCAAAAATAGGTCTTTGGAGGACATTTTGAGGATTCCTGACCATACTGGCAACTTAGGAAGACCCTGTGGTATCTGATTTCTTGCGGGAAATAGGTTATATTCAAATCGTTACCAAAACCTGGCTTGCGACATATCAAACTTCATAATTTTGCAAAACTTAGTCTTCAGAGGACATCCTTAGGGTGTTTGACCAAACTGGCCATTTTGAGTGGCCCTGTGAGATCCAAGTTCCTCCAAAATAGTGTCCGAATTCAAATTGCCTGGCTTGCGCAATATCAAATTTCATGATTTTACAAATCAGAAGCAGAGTACGAAGAGGATGGACGGATTTCAAAAATGAGGCGAGGTCTACTCTGTTCAATCTGAAAAGTGCGATGAAGTTCCCTGGAAAATGATTTGGTTAGATATACGGTAAGCTATTCGAAGAATGTCATACAAAGACAAGGTTTGATGTGTCGCAAGCCAGATTTTGGAAACGATTTGAATACGGACACTTTTTCGGAGGAACCAGCAGGGCCTCTTTAAGTGGCCAATATGGTCAGGACTCTTCAGAATGTCCTCCATAGACATAATTTGACAAAATGATAAAGTTTGGTATGTCGCAAGCCAGGTTGTGGAAAAAAAATGAACATGGTTTTTTTCCCGGAGGAACTAGGATTCCGCAGTGGCCAGTATGATCAGACACCCTCAGAATGTCTTCCGAAGACCAAAGTTTGCCAAATCCTGAAGTTTGATGTGTCGCAAGCCAGTAAGGCCATAAATCCTCAAAATGTCTAGTCTAGTCTAGTTGATGACCTAGTTTTGCTATAGTCAGGAAACCTCAGAATGCCCTCCGAAGATCAAGGTTTGCATAATCCTGAAGTTTGATAGATCGAAAGCCAGGTTTTGGGAAAAAATTAAATATGGCCACTTTTCAGGAGGAACTTGGATCCCGCAGGGCTTTTTTTGGTGGCCAGTATGGCCATAAATTTTCAAAATGTCTTTTGATGACCTAGTTTTGCTTAATCATGAAGTATGATATGCCGCATGCCATGTTTCGCATCTAAAAATATTTTATCCACCATCCCTTGACAGGTACGTACCCCAGTACTGCCACCTTTGAATCCGAAACTATGGAAATTTTTAAAATAACAAGTTCAGATCTATGAACAGAGATAATTTTGTGATCTATTGCAAAAAACCGCATCAATATCTGACGGCTAACGATGGATTAATTTTAAATTTGATGCTTTTCGTTGCCGTGCTGAATTTTCACTTATCATTTCAGCAATATAAAATTACTGAATTTTTCAGCAATGCGAAATGTCATCCTGCTTGACAGAAGATTGCTGAACTTTCTGTATACATCTGATTTTTGCTGAAAATTCAGCAATTTTTGCTGTTCCTTGATTTGACAGCACTTTGCTGATATAATTCAGCAAAAATCATCAATTTACTGAAAATTCAGCAGTATCGATTGTTTGGCGATTTGACGGCACTTTGCTGGTAGAATTCAGCAAAAATTAATATTTTACTGAAAAATCAGCGAAAATCAGGTTTCTTCCAAAATTTGTAACGATATTGCAGTATCTTTCTTAGCCAAGCTCAAAGATAAAGTTATGTACACTTCCTCATGGTGCGGTGCCTTGATAATGAGGATCGGGAGCTTCGTTTTCGAGAAGTCAAAAGCGTATTGTTTGACGTCGTCTTCAGGCTGAAAATGATTGTCAGTAGTATTTTCAAAGAAAAATTAGTTCTGAAAAATGTCTTGGCTTGTACGGTCCACCCCAAAAAGTTTATGATTTTTTGTGGTCCTGGAATTCCACGCTTGATTCCACGGAATTTCCGCCATATTGGTCGACGCTGTAGAAAACATACACAGAAAAAAATAATTAATTTTAACAAGCGCGTAAAATTTCCCCTCGTGTAATTTCAAGCCAGAGGACCGTAAACAACGATATTGTTTGCAATCTTTCATACAACAGGCTAGATTTAGGCGTTATCTGGCTTATCTGGCAGTAAGTTGGTGAAAGATGCTGAGTATTCAGCAATCTGGGCCAGTTTACAGTTTACTGGTTTCCAGAAAAAAAACAAATTCAGTAAAACGTAATATTGCTGATGGTTTCTCAGTAAATTATTTTGCTGAAATCCTTGATCATTTTTTATGTGTACTTTTTATGTGCTAACTCCCATTGCAAATATCCATGTGGGTTTGCACATGAATCTAATGGGGATTTTCTTTTGAGTGTACGGAGAATCTGCTATACAAACGACTAAAAAAGCGACTGAATATTTCGCATGACATTTGGAGTATTGATCACCCGCAACCGCAAGTATCGCACAACGGGACTAAACCTAAATCGAATGGCTGAACATACGCATAACATTTCATTCACAGATAAAAAGAAACATTGAATTTTCTGCGTTATCTAATGCACATAAAGTGAATGCTAGATTGGGCAGAAAATTATAGGATATTTCATGTAAATTTGAGCCAGATAACGCCTGAATCAAGCCTGTTGTATGCAAGATTGCAAACATTGTGGAATGCAAACATTGTTTACGTGTCCTTTGGCTTGCAATTAAACGAAGCGAAATTTTACACGCTTGTTAAAATTAATTATTTTTTTCTGTGTTGCAGCAATAAAATAATATCTACATCGGAGCGTAAATCCCACGTCTTCGGTTGCTTTGATATTATTGATTCGGAAATCACCCCCCTGCCGTTATAAGTTAGCAAGTATCCAACAATATATTTACTCAGAGAGCCGAAATTGCTTTTGAAATGACGAAACGGGAGTGGTTTCTGTATTTCGAACCTATATAATTTCAAAGAACCATTTAATTTTTTGCTTTAACTAATGCACATAAAGAGAATGCTAGATTTGGCAGAAATTAATGGGATATTTCATGTAAATCTAAGTCTGATAACACGCGAATCTAGTCTGTCGTAAGCTACATTGCTAACAATTATGTATGGCGTATTAAAGATTGCAAACAATTTCTTTGTTTACGCTGTTTACGCTTCCTTTGGCTTGGAATTAAACGAGGGGAAATTTTACGCGCTTGTTAAAATTCATTATTTCTTTCTGCGTACATCAATCTTTTCCCTGGCAACATGCATTCAACCACTCACTACATCTTACTTTGAATAACGCTACACGAACAAATCACATGTAATTCCCACCTAATTCATCGTATTATCGACGCAAATTTCAGCGGAAACTAATTTCCGTTGTAGCAGCAGCACTTCGCCTTAACGTCCCTAAAAGCACGATCTCATTGTCAAAGCCGCAACCCAGCTGAAAACTCATGCACCGCAGCCTAACACTTCGGTCCTCGCATTGAATAATCTCCGCCCGAACGGATTTGGGGGAAACGAGAAATGGCAAGTTCATCCATATTCAAGAAAACTGACCGTGAACTGAATTTCCAACCGGCTTGATTGAAGGCGAGGCAGGCGGAAGAGGTTCGTGATTCATGATTGTTATGGTGTTTTTGTTTTGACTGAACGGTAGACCTGCAGACAAAGCCCAACGAGGAACAGTAGTATTTCTATAGGTGAATGTTGCAATCGAATAGAACCGGATAGGGCTAGAACGTGAAATACAGTTCAACGTCGGAACCAATAGGATGTGACATGATTATGATTTATGTTGTTTGAGCAAGTTGAACCAAGGTTGAATTGATTAGGACAGAACCTTTTGCTGTTTGTTGGGACGGATGATATTGAATTAAGGTATATGTTCAATTAGTTGGTTTATTATAACGATATAATTTTCCAGGAAAGAGCATGTGCTTGCGTAGGTTTAGGGCCAATATGCATTCAGACAGTGAACGCACTGCTACAAAAAGGATAATGGGGTTTGACTTCTTGAGAAATCTTCGATTTTCTCGTTAATTGTTTTAATGGGAAAAGTGAACGATTGTACGATTATAACGGCTGATCTGTTGCACTCAATTCACAACATTTTATGTAGAGGAAAGGCTTGTAAGATGGAACAGCGCCACTTTTGACATTCATAGCGATAACACGATCGCGCTGACAAGTGTTAACCTCATTTTTTTACTATTCTTCAATTTTCATTTGCTTTTGGAGTGAATACTCTTATTCGATTTAGCTCTTCCAGGTTTCATTGTTCGAAAGTGGTGGAATAATTAAAATAGCAATTATTTCTTGTGCTTAGTAAGTGGAAATTTCCCATCCATATCATAAGGTTAACATTTGTGTTGGCTAGCATTTTTGGTGTATTTTTATGATCGAAAGGCACTTCCAAACAAATCGTAAAGTGAAACAATTTTTTGATGTTTTGTGTTTATGGCGCCATATTTGTAAGATGGAACACTGTTGAGCTTATACGATTGAACACATTTTTTTCATTTTTAAACATATGAATGACATTTATAATATTTAAAAATGCCATGGAATCAATAATAAATTGAAATATAACAATACATTTTTTTAAATTGCAATTTTCGATGGATTTCGTAAAAAGGCCATAATTTTTCTTGATGACTACAAATAATCAGTTCCGTGGGCCAACTTAGAGCCCTTTAGTTCTTTTTTCGAAAAATCCTCGAAAAAATAAAAATTATTCATGTTACGAGCAAAAAACGGATCGTGTTCCATCTTACAAGCCTTTCCTATAATATTGGACCTTTTTAGTTACTCTGGTCTCTCTTTAAGTATTGGATCGATCCTATTAGATGCACCAACACGAAATTTATGTCTCATCAAAAAATTTTATAAAGTATGATTATATGAAGAAAAAATCTTAATTTCTTATCAAAACCACCTTCGATGTCAAAAATCGCTGCCAACAGAATTTCTTTAGCAATGAAGGACTTGTCTATATTATCGAGAAAAGTGTGAGGCGCCTTTACAGTTGATTAACCTGATAAGCGAATTGTGCTTCGGATAATGGATTATTGGTAAATATTTCAGATTTAACATATTCATCAATGAGTCTAAACCCTTAGTCTACCACAATATTCCTCTAATTGGTCGCATTGGTTTTCACGGCTCTACAAAAAAAAAACACTTAGTCCTAAACCCAAAAGCTTGTTCGAATGCAGGACGGAAAATAGGGTTGGATGAATGACAATAGCCACCTACACGGTTGCAAACCTGATTTTTCGGATTCATTGCCATCAATTATCAATTATTGGATAACTTATTACCTTAGTTATGATTTTTTGATTATTCGAATAAACACATGGTTCAGTGGTTTCCAGTTAAAAAAAACATTTGTAAGTTGCTCTCCACGTTTTGATTCCCGTAGCATGAATCATACCATTAATATGGCCAAGAGTCAACAATTAAGCAACGATAGCGACGACCGCACGCCTAATTTAATTCCAGTTCTAATAGAATACGATAGAAAATCTGCACGTGTTGACTGCCCAAATTCTCACCAAAATGCGTCGAAAACAACATATATGCACACACACATATATCTACGTGAAGCACTTCGGTCATCGAGATTAATCTCGGGGACATGCGTCCCGATGGGAAAACGGTATTCGAAATTAGGTAGCTACCCACACACCAACCATAATGCAGGAAAAAACTACTACCGTCGGGTTTCTTATAGCACGGTGGGTAGTATCATCCACCCACCCAATAACGCTGATTTTCAGAAGGTCATGTACCAAAACCAGCTCAATTGGTTGCAGGACAGCCCAGATACCTGGGTAGGTGGATGGCACCACCCACCGTACTATGGGAGACCTGACCGAACATTGATTTAGGAAGGTAGATTTGAATACATGAACCGAATCTACACGTGGAGCACGCACGTAAGCGATGTACATTAATGGAATGATGAAACTGCGTGCCACTGAGGATTACGTTGTATTTTGAGGGAAGATAATTGGATTCGGAGTGGATCAGAGCACAAAGGTCATATACTATTATGTTTGGGAGTAAGGAGGCCACCTCGTTTTTTTTTTTTCATTAAATCTATACAAAAACTATGCAATAATGTGTGTGTAAAACGTCCGAGCGAAAATCGGAATATTTCTTAAAGGATTCATCATCCATAATTACGCATGCCGATTCTACACACAGCAGTTCATCTTATAATTTACGGGCCCTTGGCTTGACAGATGCTGCTTGTTTTTCACTTTGTTTTGGCTTTTTGCGCTTCTTGAAAGTCTTTAGTCCATTGCCACAGGGTTGCCACATTATAATTTGTTCCTATCTATAATTTTCATCAAAAAAAATTTTTTTTTATCTGTGTTGAAATGCAGAAAAACTTGGCAAAAATCTTTGCTTACAACTTTGTGTTGTGAAAGTGAAGTGGAATATTTCAAGCACCTTGAATGGTAATGCACTTTTTTCACAATTGCTTTTGAGTTGAATGCAAAATTAAACATATATATTCAAAACACAGCTCGTTTGATTCACCGAAACAAACCTGTCTTTTTAACAGGGCTTAAGTGCAAGTATTGGTTTCCCTACATCACGCATGAGCATGAGCATGATTGGCCGCCCGAGGTTGCTACTCCGTTGTTGCCAGATCAGCTGTTATTACACAGAGAACCAACAGATGATGCTTGGGACTAACATACACCTTCAATGTGTAAAAACTGGTGATCCCAAACTAAGGCAATACCGGCGCCGGCCCCGTCCGAATGCAGGTCAAGTAAGGAAAGGGTAGGAATATGTTGACGTGATACTCGCTTTACTGGAAGCCGCGGAATCCACTGCACTCCCACGAGAAATCACTGGGATTTTGGATAACAGGATTGGGTAGCAGCAGGGTTCGTTTTGGTTAACGATAAGCTGTCAAGTGAAATATTTGAATATTAGTACCGAATTCCGATTTGAACCGATTTAAACCAACAGTAAGGATGCTTTTGGGGCCACTCACAAAGTGTGATTGTGGTTTTTCATTGGTAAAACAAAGTGATTTTAAATAAAGCTGAAAAGCTGATTTTGGCCGGTTTAAACCAACAGTAAGGATGCTATTGGGGCCACTCACAGAGTGTGATTGTGGTTTTTCATTGGGAAAACAAAGTGATTTTTAATAATGCTGAAATGCCGATTTTGACCGGCTTAAACCAACAGTAAGGATGCCATTGGGGCCACTCACAAAATGTGATAGTGCTTTTTCAGTGGAAAACTAGGAGATGTTTACAATGCTGGAAAGCCGATTTGGACCGGTTTAAACCAACAGCAAAGATGCTATTGGGGTCACTCACAGAGTGTGATAGTGGTATTTCATTAGGAAAACAAGGCAATTCATCTCAACGCCTCAGAGCAAATTTGGACCGATCTACACCAACAGTACGGATGTCGCTGGAGTCACTTACAAAATGGGACAGTGGTTTATTTGTTCCAAGATAGGGTGGCCCGACGAGCATGGCGTACGAATAATTTGGATCACAATTAAATATGTACCTCTCCATCGACCCGTCTTACCCGGCGAACCACGACTTCTCATGCTCACACGATCACTCGCGCGACGGCAACGCAATGGCGACGCAATAGGCAACCAAAACAATAGACATAAACGCTCGATAAAAAAATATTACGGAACAACGCATCAACACAACCAATTCAACCGATTTAACTGATCGTCTGCGCAAACCTATTAAAAAGGACATATAGATACAATGGGTAACAATTACCTGTCCTGCTCCACGGCCTGTCTTCTGATGGACGATGGAACCTATGTCAAGGCTGACTTCGGGCAAATCCCAGGTCAAAAATTTTACTTGGCAACGGCTCGGGGGAATGTTCCAGCCAAATTTAAATTTGTTTTTGCACGAAAATTTATGATGATTCATGAATTTGCACGAAAATTCATAATTTGTCAGGGCATTTGCAGCTGTGGCAAAAAAACGAAAGTTTTCGTTACAAATAAGACAATGACGGCGGAACTATACCAAAAAGAGTGTCTCCAAAAACGAATTTTGCCGTTCATTCAATACCACGACCATCCCGTAATGTTTTGGCCAGATTTGGCAAGCTGTCATTACAGCAAAGTCGTTCAAGAATGGTATGCAGAGAAAGGGGTCCAGGTTGTTCCGAAAAACCTTAACCCACCCAACTGCCCCCAGTTCCGCCCTATTGAGAAATACTGGCAATCATGAAGAGGAGACTCAAGGCAAAGGGAAAGGTTGTCAAAGACATCAATCAGATGAAGACCTGGTGACTGATTCCACGCCAAATCGGTCGGTCACCAAACTCAACTATCTTCGATTTTGATGAAACTTGGTACACGTCTTCGGTATGTTGAAAAAAAAATCCACTGGTGTTAAGATTATTTGGATTCAAGAGTAACTTGTGAGATGGGTGTATGTTTTTTTTTTCAACATTTTACTTGAAAAATCGTAGTTCAAAAACCATTACATTTAGAGAAAAACTTTATATGGGGGAGTTGTAGAGAACTAAAAAGGCTTTGTAAAAAAATGTACACTGAAAAAAAAAAAATTTTTCATAAAGAAAAATCGAAAATAAATACTAAAAATCAAATATAAAAAAAAACATATTTTTAATATTTTTCAAATTTGTTTTGTGGAAATTTGAGAAAAAAAGACACGTTTTGAAAAAAACTCTAGGATGGACGCTCTTATAATAAAAAAGTTTTCCGAAGAGCAAACTTTGGTGCAGCTAATGTACGCTGCCTGTAAACTACCAGAGCTGTTTTATACCTGCATTTCCAAAGGTACCACAGCCAATATATATGCTCATACATAGTCGCATTCATCAGTAAAATCTATCTGAGTGAACTGAAAATGGAGTTTAACATGAAGAAGTGTTGTATGCCGTTTCCCACTAAACGGTGCTCAAAAAACCTTCGTAAATTAACCGAACAAAATGTAAAAAAACTCAAGTTTATGGGCAAAACACATTTGGACACTTCTTTGATGATTTGTGATAATTGTCGTTTGCATTTAAATAGAACGGAACAATCCCATGCTGCAATTTCGGAGCCTAGTGAGAAACCATCAATTACTAACATTATGGATCCACAACCATCTACTTCACGGCAAGTAGACTTGTATGGTCTCGAGGAAACGCCATCGGCAATATCATTAATGTCAGTGCCATCTGATAGCAGTGTGCAAGATTATTCAAGGCGCCATAATATTGAGCTATTTAACAAGGGCGTAGCTGGAATCAACGTTTCGCCAATATCGGCTAAAAAGTTCCTGAACGTAAATTATGCCCGCAAAAAGTTCAAAGATGTTTCAAACGGCATTCGGACACACATATTTGGGGATCAAGCGGAGGAGGATGACCTGGAACAATTGAAAGTGAAAGCAGCCGAATATGACGAAATAATCGCGCAGCTAAAGGACCGGTATGCTGATCCAGAAACTTCGAGGGACGATCAAGTAAGGATACTTTCGGTTTTACCACAATCTTGGACAAATCAAAGAGTAATGGCAGAATTTGGAATAACAAACAAGTACATCGTATCACAAGCTAAATTCCTTGCAAAGCACGAAGGTGTTTTAGCTGCCCCTAACGAAAAGCTGGGACACGGTCTGAACCCGGAAATAAAAAACCAAATTTTGCAATTTTACGACAGTGATGAGATTACACGAGCAACCCCTGGTATGAACGACTACGTTTCAGTGAGGAGTGAAGGTAAGAGGGTTCATATTCAAAAGCGCCTTTTAGTTTGTTCATTAAGAGAAGCTTTTATTAAATTTCAAGAGATGCATCAAAATGCTGTTGGGTTTAGCTCTTTTGCAGCACTAAGACCAAAGCATTGCAAATTAATTGGCAGCACAGGTTCTCATAACATTTGTGTTTGCACCATTCATGAGAACATTAACTTGATGCTTCATGGTCTTAGAAAATATTCATTCGAGAATGATTATAAATTGTGTTTTGAAGAAATATTATGTAGCTCATCAACTAGAACTAAAAAATGTTACCTCCGTGAATGCGAACGATGTCCAGGCTTTTCAGATTTTGAGAGTAGTTTAACAGACAAATTAGAAAAACGTGGTTTAGTTGAAATATCTTTTGAGCAATGGATTTCAACTGATAGATGTAGTTTAGAGACACTTGTTAAACCAATTGATGAATTTATTGCTTATTTTTGTGAAAAGTTGGAACAATTAGTATCCCACGATTTTGTCAAATCTCAGCAGTCTAGTTTCTTGAGAGATTATAAAAGTTGTCTTAAAGACGGCGAAGTAATAATAATTTGTGATTTTTCTGAAAATTATTCATTTGTTTTTCAAGATGCTGTTCAAAGTAGTTATTGGAGTAATGAGCAAGCCACTATTCACCCTTTTGTCATTTATTACACGGAATCTGGAATACTTAAAAATATCAGTTTCATTGTTATCTCAGAAGTGTTGAAACATGATACGATTGCGGTGCAGGTGTTTATTTCAAAACTAATAAGCTTTTTGCAAACAAAAATTAAAGTAAAGAAAGCTACGTTTATGTCTGACGGGGCAGCATCCCAATATAAAAATAGGAAGAACTTTGCAAGCCTTTGTAAGTTTAAAAAGAAATACAATATTGATGCTGAATGGCATTTTTCGCAACATCCCACGGTAAGGGACCTTGCGATGCAATTGGTGGTACATTAAAACGAATGGCAAGATATGCAAGCCTTGCTGTACAACATGAACACCCTATAAAAAGTGCATTAGAGTTATTCGAATGGGCGAACCAAAAAAGTGATGATTGTTTAACAAAAATGTCGTTTTGTTATGTATCACATGAAGAGTATGAACAGGGGGTAGCAGAATGGAATGAAATTTACCGACAGACTAAAACGATTGCAGGTACACAAAAGTACCACTCATTCGTTCCAATTTCAGAAAACGAAGTTTTTGTCAAACTGTTTTCGAATGACGAAGAAGGCAGGATTCATAATATATATAAAAGCAATCAATAGTTTATATAATGTTTATGTAATATTATCAATGACCGAGACTAATAAATGGTATATATAAATATAAATCCAACCATAATTCATTATTTTTGTCTTATAACTTTAAGTGAAGCTTTTTCAATCGACGAGCTGTTAAGAGTAAGTAAGAGGCACATACATGTATTTTAAAAAGGCTAAAAACACAAGAGAAACAATCGTTAGCTATTGTTGTTTTAATATCACGAGTAATTTATGAAAAGGGCGTATTTTTTGAGGTTTTGAAATTTTATTGAAAGAAAATCAGAAATATCTTGAAATCGGTTGCGTTTACGTGGTTTATCATTATAATCATTATTGTTTGTAATAATCTCCAAAACCATATTGTAACATCAAAATTTATTTATAAGAATAAATAACCAAAATTTGAAATATACACCAAAGTTCGCTATTTAAAAAACTTTTTTATTATAAAAGCGTCCATCCTAGAGTTTTTTTCAAACGTGTTTTTTTTTCTCAAATTTCCATACAACAAATTAAAAAAATATTAAAAATATGTTTTTTTAGATATTTTATTTTTAGTAATTATTTTTGATTTTTCTTGATGAAAAAATAAAAAAATTTTCTGTGTATATTTTTTTAAGAAAGGCTTTTTAGTTCCCTACAATTCCCTTTTATAAAGTTTTTCTCTAAATGTAATGGTTTTTGAACTACGATTTTTCAAGTAAAATGTTGGAAAAAACACATACGCCCATCTCAAAAGTTACTCTTGAACCCAAATTATCTTAACACCAGTGGAATTTTTTTTTCCAACGTACCGAACTCATGTGCCAAGTTTCATCCAAATCAATGATGATCGGGTATGATTTTTGGGATTTCCGGCACATTCTGGATGGAATCCCTCTGGTGGAATAAGATAGCTAAAACGATGGACGAAGAAGGTGTGCGCCGCCTAATGAGCCGTGTTACAGGAAAAAATCGAGAATTCCTTCGAAACCGTGACAAATAATTTTATCCGTATTTTTTCTTAAAAGTATGAAGAAAACGCTATATTTGTATAAAAAAAAAAACTTTAATTCAATTATAAATAACTGAAATACAGGCAATTTTTTTTTGTTCCAATTCTATCTGAAGCAAGCTTTATTAGATATTGTCTTCAAAATTTGGTAGAAATAAATTAATTGTTGCCTGAAAAGAAACAAAATTAAGAAGCAAGATATAAGTAGCATCCCTGTAGTCCCCCGGATGTTCGAAGAGCATAGCCTTTTCTATGAAGAGATTGTTGCGAGTTATCGATGGTTGATTACAACTATGTGTTAGGCACCATTGGCTGAACTGAGCATTAAATGAGGATAGTGAGAACATTTTATTGAATAAACGACTACAATACTCAGTTGTTTATTAAGCTGAAGCTCATTCGAGCTATATCTGATGAACTTAGTCGATGAATCAACCCTCTCAGATTTATCACTAACAAATTATGACAAATTTACAAGCTAACCACTGCATGCTAGTTTGTGATTTGAAAAATTTCCAGACCATGGACAAAAAGTCCGGGTACCGATGAAACACGGCATCCGAGCTTTGGGTTTGGAAATTTGTGTTGCTTTACAAATCGTCAAACAAATGTGCAAAAGCACGTTGGCCAATATTTAGCGTCAACCAGTGGGTACGTGTGCTCAACTCCAAGTTTCCCTTCTTTCAAACTCATTTTCAGTTCAATTTACCCATTGAGTTGGACACATCACAATAGAAAATATTGTGATGGAGCACGGACGTTAGGTTACTAGATATATAAAATATACTCTACGACCTATTCAGGGTTATAACTGAAAAATCCAAATTTGGCCAACACCCACCCGCGTAATGTAGATTTTAAAGTGTCTCCAAAACTCCCGATAAATTTACAAAATTCCAGCTCCACTTCTTTTGTCGGCACCTTGCACCCTAGGACAGGACCTGCCAGCTGATAGTGCAAAAACAAGACCATTTACCTGTCAAAAAAGACCGTTTTTCATTGGTCGCTTTGACAACCGCCTCTACCGCCTCCGTCGAGTTATGTTACAAGCAGGCAGTTTGTTGTTGGTTTGGCGGTGTTGCTAGTAGTCACTGCTTTTCACTTTTTTCGTTTGTGACAACTCACATCAAATTTTTATTGCTGGAATACAGAAAAGTTTTGCAGATTTTTTTGTGCTGTAATTTCAGCAATGCATACAGCAAAACCAAGATTGCTGATCAACCAGCAAAACTGATATTCAAAAAAGTTACAGCTCTTATACTGAGCCTGCAGCAAAATGCTCACAATTTGCTGGATAAACCAGCAGCAGATCAAGACAAATAATTTTATTTGCTGAACATACAGCACAGCTAATGTTTTGTTTTCTGTTTTGTTTTATAAATAAAAAAACACGTTTTCGGCTTATTTTTCATTCATTTAACTAAGCTTTTTATTTATTTTAGTTGTAAAAGAAGCCCATGTTTTACAATCAATGTGAAAAATTAAAACAATTTTTTTGAGTAAATTCGCAATCTTTTGTGTGCCCTTGTTGATGCATTTTGCACCACGTGATGGATTTTTTTTCTCTAATAATGAGAAGTAAGCGTTCCAAAGGAAATAACATCAATCAATATACGTAAATTTACATTTTGTTATTTTACTTACGTTTGGGTATTTTTGGATGTAGATGTGTAAACTTGCCCAGTATTACATTCGTACTCCAAGCACTGTAATTGACCTTTTTAGCTGATGGAAACATTCCGGTGAAATAAAGTTGGATCTAAAACTAAGAACTCAATTGTAAAAGAGACACGAAAGCTTCATTCGTTTTTATCAGCAATCCATCAAACTGACAGGCAAAATAGTTTACTGGTCTTCGGTAAATATTAGTTACTGATTTACAATCAGTAAGAAAATATTTGCTGATTTTCGGTATATAATACTGGATTCCACAAAATGGCAAAAAGAATGCTGGTTAACAGCATAAATGTGAATGCTGAAGGATATTCAGTAAATATTGATGCTGTGTTTCAGTTATTTGTTTAACATATGCTGGTATATCAGTAACAAGTGTTTTGCTGATGTGTTTCCTGCAAAAACTATTGCTGGAATCAGTTAATATTATTTGGTGTGTAGAGCAAATGCGGAAATAACAGTTCACTTTTGCAGTGAATTATTTTAAATCAGTTCGAAATGAAGTGTAAATCGAAAAAAATTGGTCGCAGTGACGTGTCACATCCGGGTCTCCGTTTTCATCGGTTTCCGAGAGATCCAATCGTTTGCCGAGAGTAGGTGAAGGCCTCCATTGGGAACGCATGCGAGGAAGACATTCTCTTGCTCAAGCTTTCTTCCCACAGCAGAATTTGCAGCGTAAGCATCAATGAAATTCAATGAAACCTTATCAATTAACGTTTAGTTTGATACAGCTTCATTTCCCGAACGGCAAAAGAAATTTTTTTAATTACCTTATGTTCAATGGGATTTCTGTGTAAACATATCTGGCAACATTAGAGCGACCCCCGTATCATAGCAATCATAAATTTATAAGAAGTCATCTCTCTCTGAGCTGACAGGTCCTGTCCTAGCTTGCACCGAACAGCAATTGTTCGCACCAAAGTAACCCATTAAACCCACGATTCGACCGAAATTCATCGCAGCAAGCTACTCGGACCAGCAGTCAAAAATTTTCACCATTCAAGTGCTCAACATGGAATCGGGAGCATCGTCCTCCAGCCAAGTCCAGATCCTGCGTTCCGACGAGGAGGGAGATTTGCTCCGTCAGATCTCCGGACTCGGCCTCAAGATCAAGCAAATCAAGAAGATCGCGGCCATGCCACCGAACGTGCGGATCAAGATTGAAACGTTGAAGAAAATTCAGCTGGATTTGCCGAACAAGAAGGCCGAATTCCACCAGAAGGTCCACTCGCTCAAGGTGGAATATAAGAAAAACTATGACGAAATGAACGAGAAACGCCGCCAGATAGTCAACCGAATCTACATTCCGAAGCTGGAATGTGTTCCCGAGTCGACGGATGACGCTGCCGATCAGGCACAGGGAATCCCGGAGCTCCCCATTATCGAGGAAGAAACCCAAGGCGATGATCAATAAGTTAGATTTATTTTGCTTTCTGTGAATTGTTTGTGTAATAAACGAAAGATAACTTTTAATTCAAAAATAAACGTTAAATCAATTCATTTATGACAGCCAATACCAAATCTCGCTCCAATTCTTCTTTTTCCTCTTCGTACGAAACTCATTTTCGGTAATACGTCGTATGACAACACTCACCCCTGACTCTCGAGCACTTCCTCCAGTTCGGCACATTTCACCTCGATCTTACGCTTCCGCTCATGGTCCAGGATGCCCTGGTTAGGCTGCCGGTTCGACTAGGCGTCCAGCTTGGCTAAGTCATCCTCCGTCCGGTAGTTGACGTTGTCCTTCTTCCCCGGCCGAACAAAGGCTACGTTCCTTTGAACGTTCCCATTCGTGCCGGATCCACGGGGTGTTACTAATCCGATTCCGTTGTACATGTTTGCCAATCCACTGTTTTGAGATTACACACTAATTTCACCACCATACAAACATGCTCTGAATATTTTCCACTTGACACTCGTTCTATCTTCCTGAGAATTTACCCCAAGTGCTGCTCCGCCGCCGCAGCGGTTTCAGGAAAATCGATCGATGCCGAATCGAAACCTCTGATCAAAACAATGGGCTCTAATTTTCGGGCGAACTGCACTGCCCGCTGGTCACAATTTACCGAGATAACTACCGAAAACCGCCCGGGTACCGAATACGGGTGGAAATGGACTTGAAACGTTTACAATTACCACCGTGCGAGTAAAGTTAATTAGCAGGAGCGTGTTGATAAATCGCGTTCCTATTGGTTTCCCTACATCACGCTACAGAAAAACATATCAATATACGAGGGATGTTCTCAGGAGAAATTGATCACTTTATCTCATCAGACAGGCCAGTATTGACATGATAATACATCATGAGAAGTTTGTTTTAATTACTAAAGTTCAAGAATAGGGGAACAAATTCGGTACGGAATTACAGGGTGTTCCGATCAAAATTTGGTAAAACAGTAATGTGTGTGAGTCGATCAAACAGTCTCCTTGTCCACTTTATTCGCCGCAGAACGCCGGTTTGCTTTGAACTGTTTCTCGCTCACAACTTTTTTCCGCTTCGCGAAGGCCTAATATTGTTCGATTAGGTGGAGCTCTGGCGTGTTGGCAGGGTTCTCGTCCTTGGGCACCACTTGAACGTTGTTGGCAGCATACCACTCCATGGCCTTTTTTCCTTAACGGAAAGATGCCACATCTGGCCAAAATTGAACGGAACAATTGTGTCGCTTCAGGAAAGGCAGTAGACGTTTTTTGTAAGCACTCACTCAGATACATTTCCTGGTTGACGGTATCGGTCGCAATGTAAACGTTGCTCTTCAAGCCACAGATACAAATGGCCTGCCACACCAGATATTTCTTTGTGAACTTTGACAGTTTAATGTGCTCGAAAATATCTTCCACATTTCCCCGTCTTGCCGTATAAAATTCCTGTTCAGGAAGCTGTTTAAAGTCTGCCTTGACGTAAGGTTCATCGTACTGTACCATGCAATCAAACTTCGTCAGCATCGTCATGTACTTTCTGTAGGGATCAAATAAACATAAATTATACAATAATAAAAAAAAAGTATGCAATAAAAAAATGAGGTATACATTCATATAACATTGCACTTAATGTTTGATCTGTCCTGCATATTGTTTATGAAAAAATAAATAATTAATTATATATACGTGAACATATCAATATACACCATGATTTTATCCTTCAGTACTCATATAATATGCCGTATATATTACAAATAAAACTTTCTGGAATATAGGTGCAAATGAATAAATCAACCTTTCATGTTAAAAAAAACCTCTATAAAATATCACTATGAAATATAATGAAGAATTCGAGAAAATCCGTTCCACCTCGCTTAGCTGCGAGAGCGTAAAAAAATAAATAACTAAACGCTCCAAAATCGGATCCTTTCTCTAGCGACACATTATCACACACATACACACACATATGAGAGAGGATAAGCTCATATACTGAAGAAGAACGAAATGAGTGGAGGCTCGGGATACGGCAAGAACAAAGGAGAGTGATCAGATTTCAGACTACTGCAGTAACGAGTGGATCGTAGCGAGTGCAATGAAGCGTAACGATAAATTCGACACTTTCGAGATCGTTCTTTGGCCGACGTGTTTTGTTCATCGTCGCGATTTGGAGTCACCACTCTCTTGTAAGTCGACAGTCCAGTTCGTTTTTTAGCTCTACCTACGGTTGAAGGCGCCACTCCCAGCTTCTTTGCGACATCTCGGACGGAGAGCTTGTGGTTCCGCTCGAAACAGCGGGCAACTCGTTTTGTCATCGCTGTGGCCTCCGGCTTTCGGTTTCCCCCCGATCCAGCTTTCCTGGCTGTCGACAAACGTTCACCGAACACTTCTAATACGTTGGTAACAGTTGATTTAGCCACATTCAACAATTTCGCCAACTTGGCGTGACAGTAGTTTGGATTTTCGCCATGCCCGTGTAAAATTTTGATGCGTTGCTTCTCTTCCTCTAAAGACATTTTGATAACTGAAGTGCTAATCTAAAATTCAAAAAAGAGGCATGATGCTCTTCAAAATGAAGGGTAGGCAACATTTTTTAATGCACGATGAAAGGAAATGCGTCAAGTTTAAGTCGAACAAATTTTGATCGAAATGCCCTTTAATAATGAGTGTTTATGATTTTTTTTTAATTTATATTTTAGTTGTGATGTAAATATTAGCTTATCCACTATTCCTTTCCCTCACATGTAACACTAGGATCGAAGAATGGCATCCATGGTGTCCGTACTCAGGTGGTTCCAGATTTCGGTCTAATTGAGATTGTATTGAGAGAAAACTTTCTCTACCACTCCCGAAGAATGTGAATTATTAAAAAGTTTGCAAAGCAACTGAAAAGCCAGCTTCTCATCTGCTCGCTTGAAACACAGCTTTCTCCAACAAGTTTCCAAGTCATCCGATTTTTCCACCTCAATGTCCTTTGAAACAAGCATTTGTTCAGCGAATTACTCTTGGGAAATGTTAAAATATGTAGATTCTGGAGAACTAATAATCCTTAAAACTCCCTTGTGGATTTTAAGAGTTAAGAATTGTCAGGTAATGCATGGTTAGGGCCTAAAGGGTGATACGGTCAAAATTTGGTCAAGCGAAAACGCGTGTATATCGGTGAAATCGTTTATTTAAAAAATCAAATTAAATTTCTTTTTCAAGTTCAATTAGTATAAAATTCAGGAAAAATATTCAATTAGGCTTCCGCTTTTCCAAATCCGAATTGCCGGGCCTTACGCTTGACCCCTGCCATCAGATTTTGTACAGCCACCTTGTCCACCTTCTCCGCCGCAGAAAGCCAGTTTGCCTTGAACTGCTGCTTAGCAGTTTTTTTGGTCTTCTTTAGGTTCCGCTTGACAATAGCCCAGTATTTCTCAATTGGGCGGAGCTCTGGCGTGTTGGGAGGGTTCTTGTCCTTGGGAACTACCTGCACGTTGTTGGCGGCGTTCCACTCCATGGCCTTTTTACCGTAATGGCAAGATGCCAAATCCGGCCAAAACAGTACGGAACAACCGTGTTTCTTCAGGAAAGGCAGCAGACGTTAATTCAAACACTCTTTCACGTAAATTTCTTGGTTGACAGTCCCGGAAGCTATGAAAATGCTGCTTTTCAAGCCACAGGTACAGATGGCTTGCCAAACCAGATATTTCTTTGCGAACTTTGACAGTTTCGTGTGCTTGAAAATATCTGCTACCTTTCCCCTTCCTTTTGCCGTATAAAACTCCTGTCCCGGAAGCTGCTTGTAGTCGGCTTTGACGTAGGTTTCGTCGTCCATTACCACGCAGTCAAACTTCGTCAGCATCGTCGTGTACAGCCTCCGGGATCGCGCTTTGGCCGTCGTATTTTGTTTATCATCGCGATTTGGAGTCACTACCTTCTTGTAAGTCGATAGTCCGGCTCGTTTTTTGGCTCGATGCACGGTTGTAGACGATACACCCAGCTTATTTGCGGCATCTCGGAGAGATAGGTTAGGGTTTCGCTTGAAACTACCGGCAACTCTCTTTGTCGTCTCAGCGGCTTCCGGTTTTCGATTTCCCCCCGATCCAGACTTCCTGGCTGTCGACAAACGTTCCCCAAACACTTTAATTACATTTGTAACGGTTGATTTGGCAACTTTTAGCGATTTTGCCAACTTTGCGTGCGAGTAGCTCGGATTTTCGCGATGCGCGAGCAAAATTTTGATACGCTGCTCTTCTTGCTTGGACGGCATTTTGACAACTGAAGAGTGAATTCCAATATCAAAATAGGAGCAACATTCTACACACACACACCTTCAAAATGAGGGATGTTCAGGTTTTTTAAATGCAAAATTGAAAGAAATACGTCAAGTTGATATTGACCAAATTTTGACCGTATCGCCCTTTATAAGCCAAATTTAAACAATCACTTCTAACGCTGACCTCACACGCAGTTTGGCATTGCCCGATAATGATGCCTCCAGAGCACGACTATTGGATACCCTAGTGGCCTGAGGTAGACAACCCTTCCGCGAGGTAAGAGATGTTTTGGGAATGCGTGATCTTCCCTATATGCAAGCGATTTACGAATTCCTTTGTTTGTCTGATCTAAGAGTGTAGCGACACACCCCCCTCCCGTCTACTCTAGGAAATTCCATGCCATTGTGTCCCACTTATACTTTTTTTTTGGGCTTTAACCTTTAGGTCACTCGTCCCATCTCTTATATTGCCATTTGCGATGAAATTTTTACTGTTATTTCAGCGCCATCCTTCGTGTTAGTGTCTACGGCGTACACTTCATTATGATTCTAAGAATAGTACGCCGAAAATGCGAACCAGATTAAACTAACTACCGAAGTGGCGCGAAAGATTGAGCTGAAATAACAGTAAAATTTTCAGCGCAAAGGGCAATACTATCCTTTTGTTTCCGTGCTACTTGACCTGCTCAGCAAGCTGTGGTCACTCATTTGCGGCTTAGTTCCTGAAAGGGACCACTGGGATCGAGGATTTGGTAGATGTCGCAACCAAAAGCAGCTATTAATAGCTTAAACAAGTTACCTACCTAGCCCTTTACAAACGATAATGTGAACCATTATCCTTGAGCTAGCCACGAGTAATTGGTATCCCACTTTTATTGAACATCGGCTCCTTAAAGTGTTACACACGCCTGAGTTTAACAAATAAACGAACAGACAAAAAACACACTGACCTCCAACTACATTATATGATAGAGCAAAAATTCCTCTACTGGATGCTGCTTTCATTTCGCGAGACTGTTCTATGATTTGAGAGAAATCGACGTTCAAAGCCATTGCAATGCATGCAATGCATTGTTTACAATTGGCTTTTAGGCTCTTATTATGAATTTTAGTCAAAATCGTCAAAAGGTCGAGAGTAACAGTTGTAAACAATGACTTTAAACGTAAATTTTCTGGAAATGCCAGGTTGCCAACATCTAGAAGTTAATAACTCCCTGTATCTGTTTCTGGTGCTATATTGCTTGTGGTAGCAAGCAGATCCAAGAAGAAAAATACGATAGAGCTCATTGTTTACAAATGTTTCTTTCGACCTTTTGACTATTTGTCTAGAATTACTCGAGAGTTACATATATGAGATTATGGAGCTCGTGAAAAAAAGTCTTCTCGAACACATAAGGATTTTCTCTAAGAATTACTTATAGTTTTTGTGTTCTTTCAGGTGTCACCGTGGATTCCTTTAAAATCACAAAACTTCACAGGTAAAGAGAATGCTTCAAAAATTTCATCTCGAGAAAGTTTTGGAAAACTGTCGATGAAATTCCAGTAGAAACTCCTGAAAGAATACCTGGAGGAATGCGTTGAAACTCCAGAATACCAATAAAAATACCAAAAGAAATATCTCAAGAATTTCTATGTCTTTTCATAGAATCTTTGGGAATTTCAATAAGACTTTCATTAAAAAAAAAACACTCAATCTAATTTTCATCTGTCACTGTAGTGTCAGTGTCATTTTTTTTTCTTTTGCTCCATGAGCCTAAAACAGCACACTGAAAGTAAGATTCGTAAAAATAAGGATCATAAAATCAACTTTTTTTAATTAGAGGCTTTTGAGTGGACAAGAAATTGTCAAAAATCTTAAAAATCATAGTTTTTCTCAAAAATCTGTAATCTTTACATACAGAGATTAGTATGAAAAATATCAATCTAGATTAATCTGTGCATGTGACAACCCTGAATCCATCTCGTGTCTTTGTTCGGTCAACATCACTCTTTAAAGTTCCCAGGAAGACTCCTCACCATACTTCTGAACTGCTCGGATGCTTCCTCTTCTTAGGCATTTCAAAGCTTATTGCTTTCACAATTAGCTTATTGGTTGCTCTCAACTTCGTTGCCAGGTACCATTTTTGCATTAGAAATAATTGTGTGGCAAGTACAATCATACGCTATGCCCAGGGAGTCGAGAAAAAATTTAACGAATTTAACGAAAAATTCCTAGACCAGACCGGGAATCGAACCCAGCCACCTCCAGCATGGTGTTGCTTTGTAGCTGCACCTTTACTGACTGAGCCAAGGGAGGCTCGGATGCTCACACCTTCCATTTTCGCCAACTGACTCAGTGAAACGTTGGGTAAAGTGCACCATTGTTGCACGATGTGTTTACGCTTTTTACGGAATTGCTTCGCATTTTCATGAAAAGTAAATGCACCGGCACTTGAGACTCACAAAGTTATAGATTGAAATGTAAACAGTGATACACAATAATGATGAGCCGTTTTAACATCATCTGGTGGAAGCAGTGCCGCATCAAAATCGTGCTAAGACTTTCTGGCGCACCCTTTACCTTGGGGTTTGGTTTGATTCAAAGTGCAAAAATGACAAAACATATCAACTTTTTTCGTTAAGTGTGTGGCACATGGTGGAGAGGAGATATTTTTTTTATAAAACTACTATTCTTTCTATTTTGAAAACTGGAAATTCCCTTCTTATCAACATGCAACTCTAGGAGTGGACAAAAAAGAAGGAACAAATCCGGCAAACATACTTTTGCATATAAAAACTAATAAACGATACATTAAAAAATTAAAATCGTTCCACAAAAAACGCATTCATGACCTATAAAACTCTGGCCAATATCCATAATAAAATGGATATGGTCCATAAAATTTATCAATGTGATCCATAATTTATACAAAATTTAGCAATATAATGTCAAAAATGTACCGTTATATATCTAGGGTATGATCAATAAAATTGTACGGAATACCCGTAAACATATAGCAAATGTTCCATAAAAGGTTCAATATCATTCCTTAAACTTGCAAAATTGATCCACAGAATGTAACATTTGTGCACTAAAATACGTGCACATGATCAATAAATTATTGAAAATGTTCCGTAAATAAATTATCTATGTTCCATAAAACAATGAATAATAATCTATAAACTCATAGAAATGATCCGTAGCAAATTATTCTTATAGAAAATTTTCTCAACTACAATTTTTCCAAACATTGGTCCAAATCAAACAGTTCCTCAGTTAGACACACTATATTGTACAATGTGACATAGTAGCCACGGTTTGTTATGCTGTACTCCAAGTGCTAGAAATATCAATATTGCCTGCTGAGCAGTTGAGGATTGAAGAACTAAGGAAGTAGAAAGCGGTCGATGTTTCCGATATCGTCTTCAAGTTAACGACTGATTCAAGCATTTGCCCGGTATAATGCAAACGGAGGATGTTTTTTGTAGTTAGGTCCGACGAGCGATAGCGAGTTGGACGGCAAACGTTTGCCCGGCATTATTTTATTTAAAAAAATCATAAATAACAGTTTGATCAAGCCTTAAATTTGATATGTAGAGTAACTGCCTCCATATTAATCTCATTGTTCCTTTATTCATCCCACGATGAATCAAACAATTGGGCAGTTGAAGGATCGGTTTCGTTTTCTAATAATGTTTGCTTACTTTTAATAACAACAACAAACATTACTAACTAATCCTGTCACCTGTCCATCCTACTTGAAGGATGAATTGCAAAGTGATGAGATTAATATTGGAAAATCTTCCGTAGTTCTTTACATGCACGAGTGTTCTTTAACAAATTTATTGGGAAACATGTGTCGCAGTTACGGTCGTAAAAGAACGTGAAATCGCGAAAGTAAATCAGCTCTCTGGAAAATTGAAAATCTTCTAAAAAGCGATCCTTCTTTAATAGCAATATTTGAGCCGCATAGCTAAAGAAACGGACATGTTAATAGATCTGAGTAGTAGCGCAGTCAATGATCGATTTCCCCGAAGCCAAAATTTAAAAATAATATAAACCCAACATTGTAATAGTTCTGGCATAATTTATGGATCCTACATATTATTTTAAATGCCCAAAGTTTATTTCCTATGGGCCATATTTAGAAGCTTGTGGTTAATTTTTCAAACCTATCATGGATCACTGACGATTCGATCAATAATTTATTGATCATGTGTATATATTTAAGCTCACAAACGTTACATTCTAAGGATCAATTTTACAACTTTAAGGAATGATATTGAACCTTTTATGGAACATTTGCCATATGTTTATGGGTAATCCGTACAATTCTATTGATCATACCCTAGATATATAACGGTACATTTTTGACATTTTATTGCTAAATTTTATATAAATTACGGATCACATTGATAAATTTTATGGATCATATCCATTTTATTATGGATATTGACCAGAGTTTAATGGGTCATGAATACGTTTTTTATGGATTGAATTTCAATTTTTAATGGATCATTTCTTCATGTTAAAGGTGCAAACTTAGGGCTGCCAACAAATCCACCACCTTGAACTACCCTGTATGTGTGGCAAAGAATTGTGTGCTTGCTTCGAAATTTCACAGCCTGCCGAACTCTATTGAACCTATCAATACTTTCTCTTCACATCTTTGGTTCTAGCAGAAGTTGTTGTCCACTCGTTGGGTTGCATGTTGATAAAAAGGATATTTCCAATTTCAAACATGTCAAAGGATTCCGGATCAACTTAGTTGTATATTTCCACGATTTTTTACTGAAAAGAACCAAACGTCAATTTAAAAAAAAAATGGTTTTTCACTAATGGGTCTAGTCTCAATGGACCCACTGGCTTCGGTGTCTTCAACGAAAACTCTAGCGACTTCCACAAACTTCAGGAACCTTTTTCTGTTTATGTCACTCAGCTGGCAGCAATAAACTTTGCATTGGGGATGATTTCCAACATGCCCGCAAACCAGTACTTAAGTAATTGTCACTTCGATTGAGGTTCTTCGGCCGACGAAACATATTCGAAACTCATATGAAACAATAAGATTGCTAATATGAAGTTTGTGGAATATTTGGTTTCAAACAACGTTTAGAACTTAATCCAGATTAGAACTAGACGTGTCTTGGTCAAGAGTCTGGCTCGACTGCTGTGATTCTGTAGGTTTCATTGACTTCATCCTGTCTGTTGAGGCGCCTGGTTGCCTCAATGGGAAGGTTCTTTCCTCTCAAAGAAAGAAGACGGTAATTGCTTTTACAAGCCTTTATTACTTTAGTAGCAGCAGTGTCGGCATTGGTCACTCTCTGCTCTCTCTCTCTCTCTCTCTCTCTCTCTCTCTCTCTCTCTCTCTCTCTCTCTCTCTCTCTCTCTCTCTCTCTCTCTCTCTCTCTCTCTCTCTCTCTCTCTTCTTTCCTCTCTCTCTCTCTCTCTCTCTCTCTCTCTCTCTCTCTTTCCCTCTCTCTCTCTCTCTCTCTCTTCCTCTCTCTTCAAGGTTTACCAAGATTTTTAAGATTTTTGGTCCACTCAAAAAAAATGTGTACATTTGGCAAGTACAATCTTACCCTTTGCCCTGCGAGTCAAGCAATTTACCTTAACGATAAAATCCTACACCAGATCAGGAATCGTATCCACGTCACCTCCAGCATGGTGTTGCTTTGTAGTCGCGCCTTTACCGATTGAGCTAAGAGAGGACCCAGTTCTATTTTCAGTGTGCTTTTTTAGGCTCATCAAGTAAAAAAAAAACAATTTAAACTGACACTCCAGTGACAGATTACGTCTTAAAGCCAGTTTTTGTGTGTGCCCATAAATGATTTCTCCTTATTTTTTTAAGATGATTTTTCAAGAAAATTTTAAGAATATTCTAAAAATTCTCTGAAAATTTTTCAAACATGCCCTGAGATATTCCCTCTGGCGATTCTCTAGGTATTCTTCAGGAGTTTGTTTCGGAAGTTTTTATATAACAATTTTGTGATTAAATATTTAAAGGAAACCCTGAACTTGTTATGTTTTGTGATTTAAGGGCTTCTGAAAGAACTACTCTGAAACCGAAGACTATTTTGTCAGGAAAACTGGCAGCTCTTCACGTTTCCCATACAAATGTCAACCGGCACTGAGTACAGCTCATCTATCTAGCAAAGGTAGAATCTCAGTATACATATATGTGTTAGTAATTCTCTTCGCTCAAAAAGTAGTGTGCGTATGACCTCATGTCAATGAAACATACCAACAATAACAAATAGAATCATCTGTCGTCAAAGTGTTTTGCTGTGTGTTAATCCTTTGTGAATAAAAAGAGCAGTGGAAATCGTAAAAATATATCGTACTACTACGCATCGCAGCAATACGATAAATTCCGATAATTGTTAAAGTAAGCCAACAAATCGGAATAGCTGTAAAAAATGTCAACAAGGCTGTGATTCACGCTCACCTCAAACGCATCCTCGAGTTGGTTTATGAGATTATTCCGGTATGACAGAAATCGGGTAAAATAGATAATTTCCAGAGGTCAACCCTAAACGAAACTATCACCATTCGATTTTCCAGACAGTTTTACGTAAGAACAGTGCAAGTGAGAGTAATATTACTAGCGCCGATCTTCAGAACCGCATGGTATATGAGTTTATTCAAGTATGAGTGTTTCCTTTCAAACGCAGTATGAGTGTGTAACTTGGAAGATCATATTGGATTACCTTTGAATTGGAATGGCCATTGCTCAATTTTAGGCAATGAGAAAGCGGACTCGCTCGCAAAAGAAGGCGATTTGTATGAAAGTTACATTTCACACAATGAATTTTACCATTTAGTAAGTCAGAGTACTCTTTCGAGTAGGAAAATCAATTGGGAGACTGGAAATCTAGGACGACTGTTTCATTTCTATTGTTTCGTCGACGGGGTGGCTTAAGAACCTGCACATAAGTCGTTATTTCATCCATGTGATGAGAAGACGTATCCCAACATATTTATTCATTAGTTCGTGTTTGTTTTCTTAAGGGTTGTTCAAGATCTACTTTGACTAAAATTTGACACTTTCAAAACCCTCTCCCCCTCCTTTCTCGAAGACTTTCTTTCACTTACAACACAAACAGGAACAGGATCCTCCGAGTACTTCTCGGGACAGTTCCGACCATTGTATCGATTTACAGTTCATGCAAGGTCATCATCATTTATTCAGTCTGTTTAAAAAATGTACACGGCTATGATGGAGGTGATAGGTTTCGCACATAACTTACTTTTTTGTTATTTTACTTGACTCCGAACTACTTAGGTGATCCTTTTGACTGAAGCATCAGCTATTGTAGAGCAGTACTGAAATATTAGACGTAGGAATACTGCTATCGTTTTTAAATACCACTAAGTCTCAATCCATTTTTACAATGAGAAATATTTGTCACTGCAGTGGGCAAAAACCTATTGCACCAGTCACTTTGCAACAAAAATAAAGACACCTAATGCATCAGACTTTAAAAACGAATGCTCTTCAAAAAATTAGCTGCGTATTTTTCAACTTGTTGAATAGTTATATTGATTAAATCTGGAGATATTTGCGAAATGGGTGAATCTGCAAACATTTTAATCGCCTTTTTTAGCGAATAAAAACTCTATTTAGGAATTACGACCGCAATTGGATAGCAGATGCTTTCTTTTATAGGATTATGCTCTAAGTTTAAGAAATTGAGCTTTTATACGTGAAAAATCGTCGCTTTCAATGTTTGTTAACAAATGTTTATTGTAGCATCCTTACTGTTGGTTTAAATCGGTTCTCAAACACGATGTTTTAATGTAATCTTATATTTCATTAAAATTAACCACCCACACCAGTGAGTTGCCCCAAAAGCATCCTTACTGTTGGTTTAAATCGCTTCTCAAACTATGTTTCAATGTATTCTTGTTTTCCAATGAAATAAAACACCCACATTTGTGAGTGGCCCCAACAGCATCCTTACTGCTGGTTTGAATCGGTCCTCAAACTCGATGTTTTAATGTATTCTTGTTTTCCATTGAAATAAACCACTCACACTTGTGAGTGGCCCAATAACATCCTTACTGTTGGCTTAATTCGGTGTCAAAATTCCGATAACTTTAATGTGTATCTCTGCCCAGAGAATAAACCGGGAACATAATTAAATATCTTATTAGCTGCCGACGTCAGTTGAATTCAGCACACCGTTTACCAAAACAGATCCCGCTGCGAACCCAACCATTTTATCCAATATCCCAGTGATTTCTCTTGGAAGTGCAGAGGTGTTCTCGGCTTCCAATAAAGCAAGTAGCACGTCAACATATTCCCACCCATTCCCTACTTGACCAGCATTCGGGCGAGGCCAACGTCGGTATTGACTTAGCTTGAGATCACCACTTTTTATGTATTGCGGATGTATGCTAGTCCCAAGCGTCATCTGTTGGTTCTCTGTGTAATGACAGCTGATCTGGCATTAACTGAGTACACTGAAAATTTATTTTCGTAAAGTAGCTTTCACGCGTTTCGTAAACATGGATTTTGTACATAGAACATATGTCTAGTATATTGTATGAAACATTCATAATGCTTTTTATCTGGTGAAATGCTATCATTACACCTTTTTGTAAAATTCACGAAATGAACTTTGTGATGACCAGCCAATCGCTGCTTCTCTTTTATACCGCACTCATAGACGATGGTGTTTCTGCTGGTATGGGCGGAAATAATTTATCTATCCTAAAATAAAAATCAAAGCGCTGTCGTGAGCTATAACTTCATGCTCATTAAGCAAGATTGATCTCACGAGTCAGCGTGGCCTAGTGAGATCAACCACGGATTTAGAATCAGTACTTTCCAAATTCAGGTTCGAACCCCATGTCTGAAACAATAAAAAAAACGCTGGACAATTCCACGTGATTGCGCTTTTTGTCAATTACATTTGAGTCGATAAAGTAGATCTGTCAGTCCTTCATGCAACCACCAGAGAGACGTTTCTTTTTAATTTGTGACCAAATATTCGTAGCTCTTTGTATTGTTTCCGTACAATGTACGAATGTTCATTCTTTGTCAACAAAAGCTTCGTGCTTTTGACAGTTGCACGTGCAATCAATTACGAATGTATCTTCATAAAAGAACAAATCAGTTTCGTTGCTGAAAACAACGAATGGATCAGTGAGTATTACCAACAATCAATATGCAACTAGCGATTTGAAATTGGATCACTGTTGTAGAACCCCTTGGTCCGAAGTACACCTTGAAGCCAGCACCTTGATGTACATAGTTGCGCCTTTGTTTTGATTTGCTGTGTTATTTTGACAGAATATTTGAGAGTGTGTTCGTGTGAGTTCATTATTAGGGGCGCATTATTAAGCTTGGAACCGAGCTTGGGACCGATGTGCTAGTACTGACTGAGCCAAGAAAAAATCGTATTTGTATGGGACCTACTGGTCTTAGAGTTAGTCTATGGTATTACTTTAGATTTTGTAATATAAACCAAAATTAACTTTCAGTGTAGCAACCTCGAGCGGTCAATCATGCTCATGCTCATGCTCACAAACAGGAACAGGCTCCTCCAAGTGTGATTCGTAGAGCTTGTTGTAGATCGTCTGTCGACAACAATTTAGTTTTCTTGCGGCTCTGCTTGAAGCTTCTCTCAAGTTTTCACTTCTTCGAGGCGTTCATTCAAATCTGAATTGGAAACCTTTGTGTACTTCCGGGACCATTTGCGATAGTAACGCACCATTTTGAAACCAAAACAAATAGTAAACCACATACCCATGTAATGTGATCACTTACGGCAATTCGACCACCTCTGAGCCATAATTTACTAAAAAATTTTGAAGAATTTATTGGCTAACCGTGATTTATGGAAACCATTTTTTCCAAGCAAAAGTTTCAGGAGTCGTAAAAAAGATACGTGTGATCCATGAAGTTTTCCTCGTTTTGACAACCAGAGTTTATCTTATTTTATAAGGGACCTTTGCAAAATTGCGCCAAGAACAGAATCTTATAAAAATGTTAAAGTCATGATGTGTTTATGAACAGTATTTCTGCTTAAACATATTGTTAAAGCACAAAAAAGGCCCGCGAATCTAAAGAAGCTCCGTACGACGCTAATGATTCAGTTGATAGCAAGCTTTAACATTCATCCTCGTTATCTGCTTTAAAAGGGTATTCCTACTTGGATCCAGATGCTGAAAGTCCCCCTTAAAAGCAAACTAAGCTAAACTCTAATTGGATTGCAAATTCTGTGACTCGCCCGAGTCAGATGTAAAAATTCAATTGTTATCAAACAGCCAGCCACCGAAATACGCTGGAATCGTCACATGATTGATTGGGTATAAACCAGCTCGATAAAGAGATTCGACCCCAGAGGTGACAAACCCAAACGTCAACACATGCCTCCGATACCAAGAATGAGCCGGTCAAAATCAAAACCGCACAATCCTTCATCGGGAAACTAAAAAAGGACAGAAGCAGTCAGCCGTGAAAGGGGCCATAGAATGGAAAGTGCTCGATTGACTGACCGTTACTGGTCACAGCGGAAAGGATTCACAAATTGGATTACCATCAATCTACAGTCGTTGCCTGGTAGTGACCGCTGTCGCTTGATTCAAAGAACTCCTATGGATGATGAAGAGCAATTTGAACACTAAATCGACCGTATCCAATTTGCACCTGGGAGAACTAAGCTCTGCACTATACCGTTACTTTGTTGTTCTGCCTTGCTAGTGTGAAACAAATGGATCCGCGTAATAGGTAAGTGTCTATTGTGCAGTAGGAACTATTTCAATGCCAATCCGACACTGATCGGGGGCTTCAAGCTCGTTGGAGCAGTTTCATAATATTACAGTGATTATGAGTGATGGTGCAGGTTTGTGGGATGTAATTGTTTTAGTACACCCAAAATAAAAAAGCAAGATTGTAATGTAATTTCGCATGATTTGGTTTCATTTCTCGTAATGGATCGCAACTTGGAGAAAGAAAGCAACATTGGTCGTGGGCAAAAAGCAACACATCAATTCGATTAGAAAATTCAATGTGGCGTGATGTTGTACAGTTGATTAGTAGTAGTAAATTCAATGGCGCACAAAAAAAAGATTTCCATCCGCTACCGAGAGTCGAACCGCGACCGTCAGCATGACGGCTCTTCATTGTAACCATCCAGTCACCACAACAAGCTGAGGTGAATGGAATAAAAAGTCCCTACAGTTTCTTCGGTTTTGAGGCACTCAACGTAACAACAATGAAGCAAATTTCGGTCGCACACACTTACATGGCTTCGTTTATTTCACAAACCGCATGGTGACTTGACGAGAGGGCGATAGGAGTGTGATGACGAGTGCAGATAAAAATAGAACACTTGACAGCGGAATAGCAACAGAGGCATACGGCGTAGCGGCGTTCTGTGCCATTGTCTCACCCATATTGAGAAGTTGTTGACGGTTGAACGAAAAAACCCAACGGTTGCTGCGATTGTCGAGGCACTAGGCACTACAGCGATAACCACTTGCACACACCTGCATGGCTTTGTTTATACCATAAAAGCTTTGTGGAATATGATGGGCAAATTTGCCTTTTCAGAATCATGCGGATTTCTCAAGATATGATTGCAAAAACTGCAAAATTGCAATTTTGCATTTTTGCTACAATTTCAATTTTTGGGTGTAGCAAAGGTAGAAGCTCAGTATATATGAGTTAGTAATTCTCCTCGATCAAAGAGTAGTATGCGTATGACCTCATGTCAATGAAACATTACAACAATAACAATTAAAATCATCTGTCGTCAAAGTGTTTTGCTGTGTGTTAATCCTTTGTGATAAGAAAAAGTAGTGGAAATCGTGAGAATATAGGGTATGTGTCCCTTGACTCAGCCTAATATGCAACAATCGATTACATTTTTCATTGTAACTCATAAAGTATTTGAGCTGGAAACAAAATTTAACTAGCTATACACTTCCTAAGATATGTTTAATAAGCCATTTGGTAGTATGTATCACGAAAAGCTACACAACTCGTTTTATAAAATCAGAAACTTACGAGGGATATGGATGTTATGTCGGTCTATGGGTACCAAATGGGGTCTAATCATGGATGCAAGTTCGTCCCATTCAATTGTTTTTTTTTTATAAAATGCAATCTTCGTACGGTTTTCTTCCTAATTTTCTGATTCAAGGCGTTCCCAGCGGTATTCGTTCTAACCAACAAACAATTTCACAAATCAAACTATACTTAAACTGCTAAGAAACACATAAATGATTTTTACATATGATTTAGCGGCCATTCGGCAATCAAAACATTATAATTCACTCTACACAGACTTTGTTCCTTTAATTTGTGTTTAGATGAGCCATATGAACAACATTCAACCTGAACTCAGACATTTGTATCGTAAATGTTACTAATAACAACATTTTTACTACGCTTTTCATACAACAGGCCATAGTTAGGAACATAGAAAAAAATATGTCCCTAACATTGGGTCCACCGTTTGCTTGTTAAATCATTGTTATTTTACCAATGTGACCTGTTAGTTTATAACATGTGACTATATTATGTACATTTTGGCAGCATTATTCGGTTTATAGGTTCAATTTCGGCAAAACTAGATCATTCAAAGATCGTATAGATAATCTGTCTATCAAAGATCGTATAGATAATGTGTCTAAAAAGTTAAGGAAATCGAAAACTACGCGGAAGTGAACAACTATAAGTTGATTTATATTGTCTCAATTGCTTTGAAATAAATCGGTCATGATGATAGCAACATGAATTTGTTGATTATCGAAGAAATAATGACATATTTGGTACATAGGGCGAATCAAGGAGCAAGGCTAACATTACATCCCGTTACCCTACCCCAACGGATGAGTAAATGGAAGAATACAAAACTGGCTCAGATTTCTTTTTTGCGCTGTGCACCTCTTTTCGTTATTTTGCTTTGCTTTTTCTGACATAATATATTTTGTACCAGGAAACTACATCGGAATCTTTTTTCAACACAGAGGCTTGTGAAATATCGCACTTCCTCAAACCATTGCTGGAGAAATCTCTACCTCGCCAGCAACATCCAGTGAATTTCCTTCGACTCCTATGTCTTCTGTATTTAGATCTGATCCTGCAGGAATACATTCTTCATCTAAGTTCATAAGGGAAGATCCATCAGTTTCTTACAAACTTTAGGAATCACGCATTTGTGGAGGCTGAATGAAAAGATTCGATATATTAATCCTATTGGTTAACGATTTATGTTATCTTACCCTTGACTTTTATTGTTGTTGAGGAAATCGGAATAAAAAAAATGATCCTCACAAGCATATGAATGGTCCGGTAGATTTTCATCGCGGCAAAAACGTTTCCAAAGCTTTGAGTCTCTAAAATTTGGTAATCCAATGCCATCTAGTGTCCAGCCATCGCTTTGTTCGGATAATTCGAATTGTTCATGCATCCACATACACTGCACTGTTTGTAGCCCATCTCGACTGTGTTATTCCAATTTCAAGTTTATCTGTTTCTATCATATATAAAATAGGATTACCCGCTGGCTCAAGCGACAAAAGACGAAAAAAAAATTGATAGCTGCTGTATCTCTTTGTGTGCGTGTACTGATGAACTGCCACGCACACATTCGTAGAGTGGTTTTACATTTTCTCAGAGATGGCGTTGCTGTTACTGTCGCCTGCCTTGAGGCAGAGTTGCCAGTCTTCGTGATAAACTAGCCTTCGCTTAAACTTAAAGTAATGCTTTGAGAAAATCCTGATTTTCTTGAGAAATGTAAGAAGCATTTTTTGAACCAATTTATTTCATAACTTTAAAAGATCTGCAAGGGGTTTTTTGTAATTTTAATTCCTAACTTTTGTCAAGGATGTTTGCAAGGATTCTTAGATTTAGTTTTCCAGAAGATATTTCAATAATTTCTTCACGTATTACGCTGGAGAAGTGTTTGTTCAAAAGTTACTCAAGAGATTGCTCGGCAAATTTGCAGGGGTTTTAACAAAAATAGTATTCTTCCAATTTAGAAGTATTTTCATGCATTCACGCAGAAGAATTTTAGAATACTTTTCTCAATCGTTTTTTTTTTTTGCTTTTCAAAACAGAGTATTTTCGAACGTGAATTTTAGTAAAATAAATTTTTTGCGGAAACCTATGTATATTAAGCCATTGTTAAACAGCTCCATATCAATGGCACCGATTGCAAAAAAAAAAGCTTGTGGGCTTTGGATCAGATGAAGCATCGGTAATGATGGGTTTGGATCGATCCGTCACGACTCTGTTGAAACAAGACTGTCCTCATATGATTATTATAAAATGCACTGGCTCTTTGTGCAAGCTACACATGCTAAATTGGGCAATCATCTTCAAAGATTCTGTGTTCCAAATGAGCAGATGGGAAGCTGGCTTTTCCCTTGCTTAGAAATTATTTTCTGTAGAAAAAAGATCCATTTTGCTGTTGTGTGATGCAGAGAAACCGATGATTTTGCTTAAGCCCTATTGAAAAGACCTTTTTGCATCTGTTTAACAAAACAAATGTGTTTTGATGAGTATATTTCTGTTTTATTTTGCATTCGACTCAAAAGCAAATAAAACTTTCGCATTTAAAAAAAATGGACTTCTTTGGGATGGTAATAAAAAAAAACGCTAAGACCATATCAATATCAAATTTCCTATGAAAGGTAATTATTTAGGCTTACTTGCGAAAAAAATTCTACACCCTTGCAAGCAGCCTTCTTGCAGGTAACCGGAACATTCGGATGACGGACGAAAACATGCGTGTAGGCATGTTTTTGAGTTATTTCTTCGTTTTATTTATCAATTCCTCCTCAGTTTTCGCAACAAAATTGTTGGAGTAGATCTTACGTTTCAGGTTGGCCTAGAAATTCTCGATGGGATGCAGCTGGGGGACAATGGGCGGGCTCGCCGACTTGGGTAACACCACGACATTCAGCCGCTCCATCTCCTCCAACGATCGCTTCGAGTAGTGGACTGACGCCAGATCGGGCCAGAACACCGCGTCTTCGCCCTTGTGGTATTTCTTGATGAACCACGCAACTTCCGGCAGGCATTTCGTACTATAAATTTCCCCGTTAACGACCAGACCGGAGTGAAGGAAGAGTGGCTTTGACATCCCCTTCTCAGTGATGGTCAGCCACAGCAGCACCTTCTTGGGGAACTTGGTGTGTGAAATGAACTTCACCTCGGAGCTCACTTCCTTCGTGGTGCAAGTAAAATACGCCGGGAAAATCGAGTTGACCATCCTATTCAGCCGCTGCCGCTGCGTCATTGCCTGCAGCAAAGTTTGAAGCAAATATGTTTGTCAAGATTTTTCACTCGAACAAGTGTGTTGTGTACAATGGAAGACGGCAACGTTGCATGTCGAATGACTGGTTCACTGTAAGCTGTCGTGGATAGCTCAATTCCGAGGCTGTCATAGGATTAACAAAGCGGTAGTCATCGCAATACTGTCGTGACGCGGTACCTTTGTTATGCCTGCACAGGACCTTGGAAGATCGAATGGTGTCGATGGTGTAATGACAGCAGGAATGGAACCCGATGGAGAATGACAGCACGATACACTGACTGATATCGGCTTGGTCGTCCTGGGTGGACAGATAACATGACGAGGTTTACTTTCACTTGACAAAGTTCGTGTCAGATCATGGCTGCCACAGGAAGTATCTTCACAGATTCAAGTACGCAGTGTCCTATCTCTTTCTGGAATGCGCAGGTGCAAAGGGGCATCGGATCACGTGGTTTGTGACTGTTCACGGATCGATTTAATGCGAAGCACGACCACCAGCCCAGACAACGTCGTCCACAGAATGTGTCACGATGAAACGCAACATTACGCAAATTATGTCAGCTCTGCAACGAAAATGACGTGAAAATCAAGCGATTTGTTTACTTAAGTAGCATATAATGCATTTGGGAGGATGTTCAACCTCAGTCGGTTAAGGGCATATCCGGGTACTCTCCATCGTTGTAGAGCAGTAGAAGTAGGAGTGGAATGGCTCACCAAATTTTTCTCGAGTCGTTTACCGTATATAGGAGCTGGTTTAGTTAGGGCTCCTTGTATTGGAAGCATTTCCAATGTCGGAGAACTCTCCACCAGTGTAGAGTAGATTCAACTTCGGGGACTACTAGAGTTGATTGTGTAGAGGGGGGGTTAAATGGCTCAGGAAACGTGTTAGAGCTTAGGGGCTAATGAAGAAGTCTACACTAGCCAATTGAAAGTCATCAGAACTGCAACGCAAATGGGGAGAATACCAGGGGCTTAGCAACACCTGTGCATAGATCAGGAACACGTGTTCTACGAGGATGGCTGTGAAGACAGCATTTCATGTCCGTCGGTAACTTCATATCGGTACATGTTTCGTTGGGAGCACATAAAGCTTCTAGCAACCGAAGAGTGCTTGAGATCAAAGCCAGCTAGATCTTAATAAAAGAACATGAGCACAGCCGCCCCCAGTAGTGGTCGGTTTAGCGTGGTCCCAAGGGGGAAAAGGCTAAGCGAGAGTAAGGATTGTTGTAGTGGTTAAGCACGAAAGCGATTCCCATTACCGCTTGTATGAATACCAAATCGAAAAAAAAAACACAACAACCCTTTTAAATCTGTTTAAACTTTACTTCCTACCTTACAACATATTCACATACTTACACCATATTTCTAGCACCATATCAAATGGATACAAACGTTTCAACTGTGCTATAAAGACAGACTCTCCATTTTCGGTATTCACATTATAAAGTTTTACTCTCGTCAATTCAGTTTATAACCGAAGACGGCAACTGAATCGAATGTTGCGTTATTTATGTAAAGAAGAGCGCCACGGTAAATAAAGGTTACATTTGCTCCTGTCAATTGCCCTCTTGCAAAGATATGTGACGAGATAAATAGCAGCCGTAATATGAAGCTCTCCATGCACTCCAGAATCCACCGTTCCTGTTATTGTTCTGCACTCTGAATGTGTAGAAAAATGAAACAAAGGGCAGAAAAATGCAAGGCAACCTGACACCCTGCTGCCACTGCTGCCGACATGCTGCCTTGATCCCAACGATGGCATTCCGGTAATTATTTCTTAATTATCACTCATCCGTTATGGCTCTACCCATGTTGTCACCAAATACCATTAGGGTCATCTTTTCAGAGAAACTCAATCCAGTTTTCCCATTCACTTCCATAGAAACCCGCAGCTATAAACACAAGAAGTATATGACATTGCCTCCGCTAGCGGGTGCTTTGGTGGCCAAGTTGTCGCTAATGTAATGTTTTAAAAGTTACAATGACGGTCGCAAGGTTAGAGTGAAATGTAGAACATGAAATCGAAAACGAGTGGAAACCCACTTCATATGGGAGAAAATTATACTCTTTGAGGATCATACGTATGACAAAAGGTGGGCTCGGTCAAGAGAGCGCTGAAGGAGGTAAACTGGTTAAGGAAAGAGACAAAGAACAAAGTATACCTTTCTACTTCCGTTCGAATTGGAGTTAGTTTGAGAACTGCTCTTTCCTCCGAAGCAGATTCTATCCTTCCATTTGGTTGGCTCAACGCAATTGTGTTAGTAGCAAACTTACATGTCCTACACACGATATTGTTGGTTGTGGCATATTGTGGGGAAACTCACCACATCGAAGCAAAGACGGAAGTACACTCGCGACCTGCTTTCTTTCAGCTCATTCACATGGCCACAACGGGGTGGGGTGATGGGCGGTGGGCGATATGAGGTAAAATCGTGCTTGGGTCGCGATAACAAACAGGTACAGTGCAGGTACAGGTTGTCGGAACAATTGATTCAATTATCTCTGTATGAATACGCACGTACCTTCCTTAGCTGGAAGGTAGGTTGGGTGGGTTCGACTTGAATGGGCAGAAAGAAGAATGAATTTGGATCACTTTCTGACATTTGTGAGAACAGATAATCAAGGGTATGTTTTGCTTTATTGAATCAAATGTGCAAACAGATGTAATTATTTATCAAAAAAACATCATCGTTATCATGAGAGTTCAGAAACATTTTAATCATTCAACATCAAATACATTGTAATGGAAGTGTCTTCACTTTTTCTCGGTTAATGAGTACGTTCTTATGAGCAGTATTTTGATTTCGATCGAAACATGACGGTGGTTTTTACCTTAAAATCTATATCCACATTAATCCGGACACCTTCATATCACAGAAACTTGAGAAATATTACACGTAGTAAAATTTCGCTGATGTTCAGCTGAAAGTCGTTGAAAAAAAACTAATATTGGTGTTTACATTCCATGTTTAGTGTTCAAGATGGCGGCAAATGAAAATTTCGTATGGACTTGAAGACATACGGAAACTTACAAAATAATTGTATTTATTTAAATCCACTGTTCCCGATGTGCTCTTATCATTTTCAGAACGTTTGACGATTCCTTTGAATCCGAAAAATGGTAAAAAAGTGGATCATGTCATGTGCCGGAAGGTAAAAGGGAAGAAAACTCGAATCTTACCTGGTTTTGTCCAAAAATCAAAACAGCTTTTGTGTTGAAGTCGTATAAAGAAAAAAAACAGTTCCAAATCACAACGACAAACAAAACTTGACAGCAAAATCAAGGGCTTGGCGTTTGTGCTGAAAATATTTGACGAAGTTTTGTGCGTTTTCATGAATGGTGAAACTTATGTCCTGGAAGATTTGAAGCAGTTTCCAGGGCTTGTAATCTGCTATGGCCAGAAACGCTACAGCTGAGCATTTTTAGGCTGAAGAAGGCATCGCAATTTTTCAAAAAATACCTTGTTTGGCCAGTAATTTGCACCTGTGGCAGAAGGAGTACATCTATTGTCACTACTGGGTGCGGCAGAAAATAATGCGAAAATTTGTACTATTTCCTTCAAATCCCATTTTTACTAATTCAAGCAAAAATATCATGATTTCGAGTGCAGTTATCTTTATAATGTCCTTTTAAACAAATTTATTCAATGTGTCCTCTATTTTTATTAATAACATCCTCGAGCCGACGCCGGAAGCCGAGCATGCCTTTCGGACGTAGTCCTCCGACATTGACTGCCATGTGCGTGTTATGGTTGACTTCAGGGTTTTCACAGTAGGGTGTGGTGTTTTGCAGGCTCGTGCTTCAACATATGCCCAAATCGAGTAATCCAACGGATTAAGATCTGGACTGCTAGTCATCGTTCATGTTATCGTTAAACCATTGTTGGGTTCGATTGGACGTGTGCACGGTGCTCCATCCTGCTGTAGGACAACGTTTTGGTCCTCGGAGAAGTTGGCCTTCACTCAGGGAAGCACTTGGTCCTTTTAAATACCGATATACACTTTGGTTTTGATTTTAACTCCAGCATCAATGAAAACGGTTCCTTTTGGGATTTTCCGCATGGAATTCTCCGAAATATTGTCTTCCTTTGCAAGTTTTCTTATGGAACGCACCGGGTTGCGAGCAATTTTTGCACGGACCGATTTGATCACGTTCGGCGTGCGTGCAAAGCGCGGATGTCCGCTTCCCCGCTTTCCGGCTTCCGCTGCTTAGGACCATCCTGCAGGGACTTTTTTATGCGGTAAACTGTTGCCAAATGGCACCCTACCACCTTGGCAATCTCTTTCGGCTTCTTCTGGGCAACCAACAAACTGGTGATCACGTCTTTCGCGAACATTTTGACGAATTTGCAATAAAACAAATAGAATATTTGGATGAACAACTTGAAAGATAACATAAACAAATACACTTTCGACAAAAATTAGTCACTAGCTACACGAATTAACCCAATACTAAAGTTTAAACATTTTCGCATTATTTTCTGCCGCACCCTGTACATACACAAACAACAAGGAGATTTACAAGAAAATGGATGTATGGAAAACTGTTGAGTGGTAAGAAGCAAATTAGTTAAATATTTTACCGAAAATCACAAATCTACAAAATTAACCAAAGTTACGTCCAATCTAGAGATATTGGTCTCTGGTAAAGCGAAAGCTTTCTAGAAAGAAACATGGAATCAAATCTAAGGTTTTTGTTTTTATTAGGGCGAATTCAGAGACTCTCTTTGATTACTTTCTCTCTCATTCATATTCGAATCACCTTTACGTTTTTCATTCTACTGAGGCCTGTACTCGAAAAAAAATGCACCAGACAAAAGTGTTCGCCAAAAATTTATTTTAAGTCTGACTTTCTTGAAACTTTCTGGAAATGAACTTATACACTTTCATCCACTTTATTCAATTTCTTTTCCATCGCTGAAAGCACCTTTCCCTTAAGACTCCTCATTACATTTTGTGCAATGGTGGAGCCGACCTTTTTGGTCGCTTTCATCCCTGCTTTCTTCAACTCCAGCTCGTGCTTAAACACCTTGGACGATTTTCATCATCTAGCCACGATCTTAATCCACTGGATTACTCAGTATTGCGCGTCATGAAGGCCGAAGCCTGCTCTAAACGCCACCCGAGCAAGCCTCAAAAAAACATTAACCCGTATCTGAAGATAAATGGCTACATTAAGGATCTGCCATGCGTTCCGGAAGCATGTGGAGGCCGTTATTGCAGCAAGTGGAAACTTGATGTATGGTAAATATAGCTTAAGACAAAAATCGTCACAGAATTTTTTGAGAATTTTTTAAAAGTTGATATTGCTTAATGGTGCAAACAATTTCACGCATACGATAGTTGAATTCGAAAATCTAAAAGTTTCGTCTCTATCGACACTACCAACAAGAATGTGTACGAGAAAGAATTTTTACAAAAGCAATTGGTATCGTTTATAAGAAGCCACGATTTTCTAGCTCTGTTTTGAACTGATTTGGCCTCTTGTCACTACGTTGAATCCGTCCTGGTTAAGTCAAGTGTGGGTCAAAGTAGAAGAAGAAAGTAGATGGAATCAACTAGTTTAAGAAAAGATGGAGAAGGCCACCGCTAGCATATCTGATGGCGGGTGTATCACAGAATGAAAATTTAGCATCTCAATCAACTGTAGTACATACAGTAATTCCATAGATCTTTCAAAATAATTGGTAGTTTTTGTTCCTTATCCAGAAATATTGAACCAGTATTTTTATGTTGTCTTTAGGGTGACCATTTTTATGGAAGGGTGGTCCAAACAATGTATTTTCTGTTAAATGATTTTAAAAAAAATCATGAATTTTGAACGACTGAGGCGATACACAGCTAAATACGCAAATGATTTTATTTATTGAATATACTTTTTTGAGAACATAAAAAAAAACACCATAGTTACCATATTAACTATTCTCTGTTTTTAATTTTTACTAAACATCCTACCACACGTTTTCATTTTTCAAATTTACTTGCCAACCATGCGTTCCCATAAGTAATTTTTATACGTTGATGTAGCTTTTTGGGAGCCGAGGCATGAGTCATAAACCAAATGTTCTCATATCTGGGATTTCCAGACCCCCCTTTTGATGCTTTGTCCATACATTATTTCAATTTATATGGAGCATATGTACTGATTTACTCCATCCCTCTGCCCCTTCTAAAAAGACAACTGGCTTATAGACGGTCTGCAATGTTTATGCTTAGCTGATTGACTATTCAATTCAATTAGTCCACGCTTTTTGTGACTGCAGAATAATACCTGACCGGGTGTTGAAGAATTATATCCTGTGAAAATGGTTCTCGAAAACGAACCGACAGGTACAAGAAGAAGAGGCGCGCAACGAGCAAGTTGGATCCATCAAGTAGAAGGCGACCTGCTGACCCTCCGCAGACAGCGAGGCTGGCGAGTGACAGCCATGGACTGAATAGAATGGAGACAACTTTTGTGTACAGCAGAGGCCACGCCGGCCTTAGTCTGATTGGTAAGGTAAGGTAAGGGTAGAGAGGAAGGGAGTTGGCCATATGCTACATATAAATCTGAAAACATGTATGAACATAGAATCACGCGGGGGGCGGGGGGTGCTTAAAATCACATATATGAGAAGACGTGGTTTATGGCCCACCCCACAGCTCTCAGAAAGCCAGCTGAACTTATCTAAAGCACTTTAGATTGATGGGGACGCATGGTTACTTTGAAGAAATGGAAACCCGTGGTAGGGTAGTCAGCAAAAACTAAAACCATAGAATTTTTTAACAAAAATTCGCTCAAAATCTAATATACACGCTATGTTGAGGAAATCGATGTTGTGAAAATCGATCATCTAAAATAAATTCAGCAATCCCTTTCTTCGATACAACTTGTCAGCCATTGAGGGTTTGACCCGCACCCCAAGTATCACAGAAAACATCTTTTTAGAATAATTTATCATTGTTTGTATTATAAATGTATTACACACTCAATTTACTTCGGCAAAATTTCCAACAGCCGATCAACTCGGCAGTCACTTTTGCTGAAATTTCTGTAAAATTTTCGTTTGTTAGCTGATTTTCGGCAAAGTTTTCATTTGTTTGCTGAATCTCGGTAATTTATTCGACGAGTCTTAGTAAACTGAAATGCCGAAACAATCGGCTGTTGGATTCTCGGCGAAAAAAACTAAGTGTGTATACACGTATTGCAAAACACGTCAAGTTCGGAGCGGTTTGTATCTCTCGTGTTTTACATATCACTCTGACTAACGGTTAAAAAAATATATTTTTTCACTCAAGTTTTGCAATTAAAAAGCAATTAATTGCAATTTGCAAGCTTCAAGCAGTAATCTGTCATTTAACTCAAGGGGTTCACGAGTTTTGGACAACTGTCAAATGTTGCAATGAGCGAATACCATTCGCTAATTACAATAAAAAACATTTAATTATCTGCGTTATCAAATGCATATAAAGTGAATGCTAGATCTGATTTGCAAAGATTTGAGATTCAATGAGATATTTCATGTAAATTTAGGCCAGATAACGCCTGTTGTATCAAAGATTGCAAACATTGTTGTGTGGCGCATGAAATATTGCAAAATTTTAAGCGGTTTAACAGTTCATTATTTTTTCCTAGTTTCAGTCATGTCATCCAAGCAAGAAATTATGTGCACTTATAATCAAAATCCAGAGGCGTCCCACCGTATGCCATTGGAACCTTCAAGAAGCATTTGAGTGCCCGAAGAAAGGAAGGGAATGGCCAGGAAAGTGGTGCAACAGTTCAAGAACCTCCCAAACATGTGAATTCGAGATGTTCCTAACAAGTCCAAGGTATCAGTCGGTTTTGTGCAGAAGACCATACAAGTGCTGAAATATATGCTACAAGGTACAACAAGGCCCAAACCGAAATGAAAATTAAAATATCGGAAACTCTACACGAAGCTGCTCATCAAATCGTGTTGCATCGTAATGGATAACGAAAATTACACACTTTGCAGTTGTGGTGAAATAAGCGTTCCCTTCATCACTTCCAGAACAATCAACGTTGCTACGTCCGTTCTGTGTAGTGAAGCCGAGCCAACGGAGTTAATTTTGTGATAAAAGATATAAACTCACCAAATTACCCGGAAGCTTGAATTGAAAAATTCTGGGCAGTTATGAAGACGGAAATGCACAAATATCCCAAAATTATTAAAAACGAGCTAAAGTTGAGAAAATGAGAATAAAAACGACAAAAACACTGGGAAAATCGGATGTACAAAATTTGATGGGTGGAAAGAAAAGGAAAGTGCGTTCATTCGGGATGCGAGATGAAATTGAATAAAATCAAATTTTGTAAAGCATAGCGCATTAGTAGTTTTTCAATCCCTAAAAGTTTGAACAAAACCCGATAATCGGTTTCTTTTTCGTGTACCATTTTTATCGAAATGGGATAAAACTTGCTATACTCATGACGAATACGTGGACAAACGTGAATCACATGGCTTTCAAAAGCGCATTCAGTATTCAAGGCTGGTGCAATCTGAGTTATCATGCCGAAACTCTATCTTGCACAAATATATGCAAAATACCGATTTTCTCGCCATCGCAAAATCTATAAATGTGCCAACCTCAACTATTGCAGACGTTATTGAACGTTAAAGAGGCGATTTTAATATGGAAAAAAGGTTGGTGAACATGGACAAAGACACTTACGGAAGGAGATTGGAGTCCTTGATGCTTTCAAAGCAAACCCGAAGGTGTCAACACAAAGTGGAAATAGGTTTATTGCTCAAACATATCCAGATCGCAACGCAAAGCATTAAAAATTGGTGTGAATTTGCTCCAGAAAGCTTTATGAAGAACTTCTTACAGAACTCCATTGCGTCGTCATGCGTGATGAAACATACTACATCAAGTCTTTCAAATATCTCTAATGAACGGTGTTTTACACTGAAACTAGCAGGTAAAATGCCCCTAAACATCTGATATGGAAGTGCAAAACCAAATTCCTTGAATTTATCGTGTAGGCTAACATCTCAGATTTCCGGAGCATCAGGTGCCGTAAGCTGAGATTTATCGGCATGAATGCCTTAAAAAGTGTCTGACACCATTTCTGAGAAAACATGCGTCTCAATCCTTGTTCTGGACGGAATTGTCCAGTTGCTATTACGCAAAAGATACAATCATTTGTTATAAGCAAAACAACGTTATTTATATTCCCAATTATTGTAATCCACCAAACTGTCCACAGCTCCGTCTGATTAAAACACACTGGTCTATGGTGATGGAAAACCTCTTAAAGCTTCGTGGAGAGGTAACAATTATTCAATAATTGGATCGTTCTATATGGCTTACTGCTTCGAAGAAAATTTAGAAGGATACCGTGCAAAGATTGTTAAAAGGAGTAGATAAAATAGTGCGCGTCGCAGCTTATTGAACAAAATCCATATAAATCTATATTTAGTTGTGTTGAGCATTATATTTATAAATGATATAATATGAAATAAAAGTATGTAAGCCCAAGTTGTTGTTTTACTAAAATATATTTTGTATGCGCGGATTTAGTTGTGAACAGCCTTTAAATGCTCTATTAATGGCACGTAAGACTATACAAATATGGTAATTCAACAACAACTTTCCAAGAAAAGAAAATCTCTTTAACCGCTTTAACCATTTCGTAACCATTCACATGCTCCCATTCTATGCATTACTACCCAATCATCACAAAGTGCCGAACGGGAAATCACATCGCAACATTCCTAACACCACCTCTCGGTACTGTTGCATACATGAAGAATTAATGTAAGTCGACAGCCAGCGGCCCTAAACCACTAAAAGGAAGAAAGGCCGCATGAAGCCGATGGAGGAAGTGCCCCGCGAGGAATTGAGCCACGTCTGAAGAATACCCATCGTCGGCCGCACTGGTACTGAGCTTTAGTCGTGCTTCATTAGGGCTGGGAGCTCGTAACAGAACGGATAGTTTTTTTTCCCTCAAATTAAATTAAACTCGAATCTATTGTCGGTTCGTGCGGAGTGCTTCAGCTATTCGGTGTCACTCTATAGGCACAGATCCTTGTTATTGTCTATCGTCACAACGCAAAAGGTGTCTTCGGTGAATATTTACCGTGATTCCACCCAGTCCGGAGAAGCAACAGAAAGTGAACGGAAGCATAGTGTCGTGGAATGTTGATATCGTTAGCTGTTGTCATATAGTTACAGAAAAAAAAGCGGTTAAATACGTGTTGGCCGTGAAAGAGAAGGAGCTTAATTGAAATATCAAATTTATCAGATTAAACTTTCCAAGATAATCTTTATTGCTGATGAAAATGCTGCACAGTGTGACGTTTTTTAATTAATCCAAAGATCGGTGTCATGGAAAAACGATGAGAGTGGATAAAAGGTTTCCGCGCACGAAATGATCAGCCAACTGTAACTTAATATCGATTGGTAAAAAGAAACCATCTGAGTGCCTGTTCCCGAGAGGAGTTCATTAAACGCTGTGAACTAGGATAACTTAGGGAAGACCAAAATAGCAAACAAGTTTCGTTGCATGTCACAAGCGATTGTGGAAACGAAAGTAGTGATTACATAATCCAGGAGAAGTTTTCATGCAATCAAGCCATAATAAAAGCTCGTAGCAACAGAGCTGAAATCCATCCATTCAAGCCAAATTGCAGTGACGAAAGACGAAAGTGAACCGGAGTATACATTTCGCACTGAGAGTGAGTTTCCGTTTATCGTTAAATATCGTTGGACAATGCTTAGATGGGAGCAGTTTGTTAAGCAGTTTCCTTTATATTTTTTTTCTCGTATGGAAACCATTGTAGAATGATGTTTTGGAAGCATGATGATTATATTACCGCTTTGTAAGTTGTACTGGTTGTTTTTTTGACCTTAGCAAAAACTAGTTCAGCTTACAAGGTGCTTTCCGGTGCGTAAATAATGAATGATCTGGTTAAATTCCGAGCTATACTTGGCGTTGACCTCTTTGCTGTTGAATAAATAATTGTTTACCTTCTTGTACTGTACAGCGTGAAAAGGGAACTCGGAATGAACGATGGAGTTTGGATACAATTGCTGTATCGAATCCAAAGTATGATTGTTTGATAACATCGAAATCATTCTTGCTTGTTTGCGACAAAATGCACATCAATTTTTCAGAAAAAAAATCAGTTTAATCCAAGGTATATTTCTAAATCAATTATTGAGCATAAGCATTAGCATTAGCATTGACGTTTGCACACCTCGTGGATGGAGCTACGATGAGAAATAATTCGTTGAAGAAATTATATGTAACCATGAAATAGATCAAATAGCTAAAACGTTTTACAATACTAAGTTTCCTGAAAGTCCCTTTTATATCAAACACGAAAACATTTTTTTTTTAGAAATTTGGTTTTATTTCTCAACATCCTCTTCAGCGATTTTCTAATTTTTTTACTCCCATCCGAATAGTACTCCTTGGGAAGTCCTTCAAAATAGCTATCGGTTTCTTGAGTAAAATCGCTTACCGGTGAGCCATCTGTTCAGGTTTGGGAACAAATAGAAGTCACTGGAGACCAAGTCTGGCGAATACGGTGGTTGGGGAACCAACTGATACCAAAATTCATTCAATTTCGCTTGAGCAATTGAGGATGAATGAGCAGGCGATAAAGCACACCTTTTCTCTGCAAATGCGGCCGTTTTTTCTGGACTTCATCCTTCAAACTATCCAATAACGCTGCATAGTATGCGCCTGTTATGGTTTTACCTTTTTCAAGATAGTCGATGAATATTACACCTTGAGCATCCCAAAACACGGCGGCCATAACCTTTCCCGCCGATTGTTGCGTTTTCGGGCGTTTTGGAGCACTTTCGCCCGGTAAAATACCACTGTTTTGCCTGCTGCGATGACTCCGGTGTGTAGTAATAGATCCAAGTTTCATCCATGGTTATGAATTGGCGCACAAACTCCTTCGGATTGCGTGTAAACTTGCTCAAATTCTCCTGAGAGGTTGTAACACGAATGCATTTTCGGTCCATTTTAAGCAAACGGGGTACCCATCGCGCGCAGAGCTTCTTCATACCCAAAACGGAATGCATGATGTTGCCAACTCGTTCCATTGAAAACCCTTAAGCCTTGCTAAGGCTTTCTCAATTTCGCTTTTGGATCCTCCAATACTAAATCATGGATTCTATCGATATTCTCTGTTGTACTGACCTCATTTGGACGTCCAGAACGCGGTGCGTCAACGGTGCTCGTACGGCCGCAAGGAAAATCAGTAAACCAATTATGAATCGCTTGAATCGACGGAGCAGAGTCTGGAAAATACTTATCCACCTTGGCTTTGGTTTTGGCAGTCATTTTCTTGCGTAGAAAATAGTTTTTTTTTCTCAAACTCGAGACTCGGATTCTTTCATTTAAAAAAAAATTGCAGATCGGTCTCTTCTCACTGTTGTCACTAATGAATGCGTGGACAAAAATGGCTGAAATTTTGACAGCCGTCATTGATGGAGTGAAACTCATAGAAAATGATTCAGATTGGCGATTACCAACGCCATTTGTAGGAAATTAAAGGGACTTTTCAGGCAGCCTAGTAATCTCCACGAAGACACTCCTCGACCGCTCACCTGGCCACGTCCATGCAACCGATGGAGATAGGGAGGATTTGGTATTTACCTTAAGAAGACACGGGGAACCCATGTTGTCTTCAGTAAATATCAAAGAAAAAGGAAAATGAACAGCCGGAGAGAATAGGTTAACACAATGCCCTCCTGTTTAAAAGCAATTTTTTAAAAGAATTCAGATTTTGACCATACTCAACGTTTGGTGTCCAGAACAAAATAAAAAAATAAAAAATAATAAATAATAAAATACGGGCCTTTGGAGAATCTAGTCTAATAAGGTTAAGTGATGCTCCATTTCTTTTCGAACGCTTGGGACCTAGGCATTAACTTAGGTCCTAGCCCTATATGACTTATGGTTATAGCGCCATCACTCGCTCTCTGAAAAAAGAAGAATGTCTGAAAGTAGAAAAACGGGTGAGGAAAGAATACGTCTCTGATTTCTTGGATGGCTGAAGGCTGTAGGAAGAATATGTCATTGACTATGTTAAATCAATTACCTTTCGATAAATTTTAAATGCTATCAGTCAAAACACCTGCATAGTTGAAATTACTTCTGTTAATTGAAAGAGACTCTTGCAGCTACACCGTAATGTTTTCGGTCTTTTTTGAGTTGATGCATGTGACTTTTGGACCACGGTGATATGAACAAATTCATAATAATCTTGCATGTACTTCGATAATACAGTACTGGACAAATAAAATCATACACATGGTCAAACTTCCGAGTTTTCGATACAGTCTTTATTTGACCAATTTCCAACCAACCATCGGTCGCCGTGATAAACCAAACTGGCTTCAAATATCGCTTATTGCCATTAATATAGTAACCTAATTACGAAATATACAAAAAAATTGAGCTGCCTCGCGTTTATTACTTACAGGAGAACAATGATCCGAAACACATCTCGTACGTAATACCAGATTAATTGTTATACAATGTCTCTGAACAAGTCAAAACCCCTCCACAGTCGCCGGATTTGAACTTTATTGAACGTAGGGGAGGATGGTACAAAACGCCCCGGTTAAGCAACAATCGTGAATTATTAGGGAATGGAAACTGAAATTTAGGAAGAAGTTGTTGAGTATGGTGGATTACGTTACTTACGTTGTAGATCAAATGTAATTTAAATTCTAAACGATGAAGTTTCATGATTTTATAAACTTTTTCCAATTTGATCCCAAGACAACGCCGGGGCAAAACGCCGGTTTGTTTGCTCAATATGCACCCCAAAATTGGTGTAAGACGCACCACAACACAAGGACATGATGCACCACAATATTGGAATAGCATGCACCGCTTGTAAAAAGTAAAAACACGTCTAGAAAAAGTTACTCATTAGAATTGTCATGTGAGGAGGTTGCAACATATCGCCACATCCTCTTAGCTCTGCTTGGTAGAACAAGCAGACAATGGGTACAGAATAAAGACGTAGCGCAAAATTTTACGATGTGATACCTCACTATACACACGCTTAGAAAAAAATACCCAAAGAAGCAGCGTGGGAAGTGTGGGAAGTACGTTGGGTATAATTGCACAGTGGGCAAAAATGGATCTAAAATCCCATTAATTTAGACGGTGCTGGGTAGGAGTCCTAGCGCCAGTAATATTGCTCTCACTTACACTGTACTAATGTAAAAATGTCCGGAGAATCGAATGATGATGGTTTTGTTTAGGGCTGACCACAGTAAATTGTCCATTTTACCGTATTTCCCCTCATACTTAAAAAAAATCTGATATACCATGCTGGTTTGAAGATTGGTGCTAGTAATATTGGTCTCACTTGCACTGAAGTTATGAAAAAATGTCCGTTGAACTGCATGATAATGGTTTCGTTTAGGGTTGACAACAGCAAGCTGAAGTGGCGAACCAGCCCAGGAGGCTGAAAGCCACTTAAATAAAGATAAAAAAAAACAGCAAACTGTCCATTTTACTCGAGTATCTCTCATACTTGAAAAAAGCTCATATACCTTGTTTTAAAGATTGGCGCCGGCATTATTACTCTCACTTGTACTGTACTTACATAAAAATGTCTGGAAAATTGGATGGTAATTGTTTCGTTTATAGTTCACCTCAGTAAATTGATCATTTTACCCGATTTGCCCTCATTCTAGAAAAATCTCATATACCAACTCGAGGATGCGTTTAAGGTGAGCGTGAATCGACCAAAAATTTGAGGCAGCAGCGGTATCAGCAACACTGGCAACATGGCGTGACGTCTTTTGACAGATCCGAAAAAGTTTGCAAAATTTCTCGGTATTTCGAAACAACTGGCCAATCATATAAGGTTGATTAGCTGCTCAGCCGTTTCTTCGAAGCAGCTCGATGCTCAAAAGGTCAAGCAGTTGTACCATAAAATGGAAGATCTCAGCCTTACAGAATTCAACTATGTGAAACGACTACCTCCATCTGTACACAAGTATAAACATCTACCAGATCTCATCAACAAACTGGTAAACAATCAATATTAAGCATATATATTAAACCTGTAAACAATTTTATCTTCAGTCCTTTAAAACATGAGCAGTCTAGAAAGAGGTGCCACAAAGGTACACTCGTCCTTTTCTTGCAGGTGAAAATTCTTCTGAAGACAACCTTCTGGATATGATGCGGCTATCTTTGGCATGGTCAGATCGATCCTAAGGTGTCGCATCTGGAAACAAACTCCATTTGCTTATCCAGAAAACGATCTTCCGAGGATGACTTTTCTAAGCAGCTGGAATATTATTACGTAAATAATATAGCGACCGCAGATGAGCTGACGACAGTTATAGCAAGTTTGATGTTAGCGAAGCCAATGATACGTTGTAGAGCAAACTTTTGTAATCGATTTTCATTTGATTAAACTTTTTTAGTTTCATACTGTATTTTATTTATGAAATGGAAAATTTTCTAATTAATCTAATGTTTAAACTACAATCTTTGGAACCGCATGGTATTTGAGTTTTTTCTCAAGTGTGAGGGTAAATAGGGTAAAATGGACTATTTATTGAGGTCAACCCTAAACGAACCCATCATCATTCAACTCTCCGAAAATTTTTACACAAGTACAGTGCAAGTGAGAGCAACATTACTGGTGTCAATCTTCTGAACCTCATGGTATATGAGTTTATGCATGCGTGAGGGAAAATCGGGTAAAATGCGCCACTTCCAGGCATCCGATCGAAGCAAAATTTGTTCCATAAAGTTTTTAAGCTTTTTTGCAGTGCAATTTACAGTGGGTTCAATATAGGTGCACCAAGTTCAGTTTTTGGGTAGTAATCCTAGTTTGCATCCAAAATGAGGGAAGAAATAGGCAAAATGGGGCACTTACTGTTGTTAACCCTAAATGAAACCAACACCATTTGATTTCCCGCATTTTTTCCCTTAAAAAAAGCTATTTTTCATGACTCCTACCTAGCGCCGTCTAAATTAATGGGCTTTTGAATTCATTTTGGCCCACTGTGCATTGGGTTCATATTATTTTCTTTTGGGTAGAATTTTACCAGAAGTAAGCTATTCATACCCAACGTTGGCACTTAACCGCTCCACTGGGTACTTTACCCTAACCGTGTAGACGTATACATAACGCCACGGTGCGTTCTGCCCCAGTTGTTGTTTTGCATGGTTTTGTCTAAATATTGATACTATCTTGACGTTTTGTTGTGTGTGATATATGTGAAGTAAATTTATTATACACAATGGATATTAACGCATGTTAAACTCTTATTTTAAAAGCACTATTATTTAAATGTGGGGTACAATCATGCCAGTTTCTTCAATTTTGGACAAATTTTCGTGGGCATATCACATCATTTTGTAGTACAATAAGTCACAAAACAAGTGTAGTACAATAAGTCACTGAACAAGTCGAGAACTCTGGAAAAGAGAGAAAAAGAGAGAGAGAGAGAGAGAGAGAGAGAGAGAGAGAGAGAGAGAGAGAGAGAGAGAGAGAGAGAGAGAGAGAGAGAGAGAGAGAGAGAGAGAGAGAGTAGAATTCATCTCCTCTCTTCGACAGGCCCTGAGACAGTTGCCAAGTGTCTATTCAAAGCAAAAGTCTTAGTTGCACTAACGTTTGCATTTAAATTAATGGACAAAAATGCGCATATCTTCACCCGCACTGACGAAACTAAACCAATGCACCAACCATGGGTTACTCATAGTAACCCATGGGTCAGCAGACAAAATTTTACAGCTCCATCAGTCGGACTCTTACCGAGATGGCTAAATCAAAAAGCAACTCCGTTTAGGAGTGTGCGCGTTCAAAGAACCGCATCCCACCACGTCGAAAACGGACATCGTGTGGCACTTTGTGGACGCCGAATACGCCCGTTCCGCCATTTACAACATCTTGGCACTATTAGACAACAATCAGAGCATCAAAAAAAAAGCTCGGTTCCGGACGGCCGAAGACCCTCAGCGACAAGAAGCTCCAAAGGATGCTGAAGAGGAAGACCGAGGGAAAAAGTACCTGGCGAAGTCACGTCCACTGGTTTCGGAACTGCAGGCAATGACGGAGTGGCAGTGGCTGAATAAGATTATCAACTCGACTTTCCCGGTGAACGGCGACGTGGCGGTGGTGATGGACGACGAGACCTATCTCACTCTGGATGGCAATGACTGGCAGGTCACTTCGTATTTTACTTCTCCCACGAAGAAAGTGAGTTCCAAGGTGAAGGTCATTTCACTCACCAAGTTCCCCAAGAAGGTGGTGCTGTGGCTGACAATCAGCGAGTAGAGGATGTCAAAGCAGCTCGTCTTTCGCTCTGGACTGGCCATGAACGGGGAAATTTATAGTACGAAATGCCTGTCGCAACTTCCGTTCATCAAAAAATACCATAAGGGCGCAGACGCGGTGTTCTGGTACCCAAGTCGGCGAACCCGCCCAACGTTCCCCAGCTGCGTTCCATCGAGAATTTCCGAACCTCAAGCCTGAGATCTACTCCAACAATTTTGTCGCGAACACTGAGGAGAAATTGATAAATAAAACGGAGGAAGAACTTCGTCCGCTATGGCGAATGATCCGGTTAACAGCCGGAAGGCCACTCGCAAGGGCGTAGAATTTTTTTGCAAGTAAGTTTAAATAACTACCTTCCATGGAAAATTTATCAAAAATAATTATCTGTCTCAGCTTTTTTTATCACCATCCGAAAAAAAGAGTCAATTTTTTTTAATGCAAACGTAAGTTTTTTTCTAGGAAGTGTGAACCAGCATAGATACCACATTCAATTCATGGGTAAAATAAATACTCAAAGTATGGCTTGAATATATCTAGGGTTCTCGTTCGATTCTAAATGAACCAGTGAAAAATGTCTCCATCAAAAATGCCAGCAGCTTCATACGTACTATAACTAGAACTTGGTAAGGACCCCACGTTTCTGTCGGTTCTCGAGTAAGATAGTTCCTGTTTTCAATCCGCGCAAAAACGCACATTCTGAAGCTGCAGCGCATTTAGTATCATTGTCCTCGTATCGCGTTGGGCTGCATGAACTCAACTCATACTATAACTCAGCTAGTGTATGAGTACTGAGTACCTCCGAATAAGCAAGAATTCTACCTTTACGAGATCGTTTCGTGGATCTGTCGCGGCGGTTCCTCATCGACTGTGAAGTGCAAAATCCATTGGTAATCACAAATTTTGAGAAGTCAATCGAACAAAATCCACATTACTTTGGATTTCAGCCCTTCTTTGAGTGTTCCTAATCGTAATTACTTCCAAGACTTCTCTAGTTCTTCTTGTTTTTTTTTATTTAACCATAATCTAATCTAATCTCATACTAACGCAGCCAATTCTTGAAAGCATCCTGGAAAATGATGTTTTCTTGAATACATCATTTTTCTTGTCATCGGCCAGGCCAACTGCGTAGTATGTGCCGCAGAGGGGATTCCAAGAAATAGAGCGATTCCAGAAAGATCTAAAATCGCTTTACTACTCTGAATCAAGGGAAGAAAGAAAGCGTGGACCTCCCGTACCAAACGCTTCCATGTTGAGTTATACAGTGTGATAATTTGTACCTTATCGTTGGGAGCATAGATGCTAGAAAGATTAGTTTATGCTCCTTTTGCCTGTGGGTGAACTTTTGGCATTTGAACCAAAAGCGTGGCAATAATTGCCAAGGTTATAGCGCCTTATCTCGCTCCATGGGAGGTATGTGGACTAAAACTTACGATGATGGATAAATACGAAGCTGAAAATAGCATAAAAAATATTGTGAAGGGATGTTATAATATAAAATGAGAATAACATGTGTACTATCTGCATGTCTTCTGATTCCATGGATGATCCAAAATTATAAACCGTATAAAGAAATAAAGAATACTTACATTTTTCGTGGTAGGGTAAGACTTCAGCATGCTATCTTACCGCGCTGCCTACATTGCGTTGGTGGGACTGCCTCCTAAGGTATAGCTGCCGAGGTACAGCGTTTCTTACTCAGCCGCTGGTGAACAGACCTCCTTGGTGGACAGACGCTCGGCACGCACCTCCTCAATCTAGCTGAAGTCAGAAGGACAACAGTGCCCAGGCTGCACTACCAGCTAAGTACGCAACCCTTAGCTGGCGGTCTTTGTCATCTGCTGACCCGTGGAAGCATGAGGTAGGAACTTGTGAGGACCAGAGCTATGTTGCGGGGACGCACGCTCCATCACAGTTGTCGACTCACCATTTTGCACTCACCATTTTGTTTTTTTTTTATTTAACCATAAAGCAAGAAACTCATGGAATACCGCATCCACTCCATTTGGATGTACTATCACTAATTTTTGCAAGCATTTTTGGCCTATCACTTGCTACAGATAGTTAAAGAAGGTATAAAGAAACAAATATGATTCCACTGAATTGAGGGTTGTGTTTTCAACGAGTTTCATAGCACCTCCTAAGAACTTCAAAAGCCTTACGCCGAAAACGTTGTAAATTTTGCGGTGGCTTAACACTATGCATTAAAGCGAATTGCATCCCTTCCCTCTGATCAGTTCTTCCTTTTTACGAATAGTCTCAGCTTACTTGAGGTTATTCGTTCAATGAGGCCGGAGAAGCACTCACCGTATCCTGTTAGTGAAATACAATCTACTTTGAGTACTCAATCGAACAATGTTCATCACCTTGGTTCGTGTCCGTTCTCATTGCTCGATTCCGGGTAATGAGAAAACGGACTCACATGCCAAGATGAGCGCTATTGAAGGCGGTACAAATGAACGTCCTATCGCCGTCAACAATTTTTTTTTTTACCTTTGCTGGTAACAAAAGTGGGATGCAGAGTATTTGGGCAGATTTTTTTTTTTCAGATGAATTATTCCATTCTCCAAGAGGTATTAAAAAATATCGTGGCTCAGGGGGTTGGAAATAAGCCGGAATTTTATCAAGGTAATGTGTCTTCTAATGTCCAACCACTACTCGTTAGGGACCATCCATATACCGCGTGAACAGTTTGGGGCAAAGGGGTTGAAAAATTGACCACGCAGGAGAAGAGGGGGGTGGGAGGTGTCAACAATTGGTCTGGTTCTATCAAATAGCAACAGGCCTGCTGAGCCAACAGCAAAAATGAGCTACAATTCTTCAATGACAAATAAAGCTCGATTCAAAATAAATCTGGACGCGCGGTTCAATACACCACCGCGTCCTTGGTGGTTGAAACAAAAACGTTAGACAGGCATTTGTTGATGTTCCATTGACAAATAAATTGTTGGAAAATTTTTGACGATTGATCGACGCATCTCGAGATTACGGAATATGGAACTTGAGAAAAGAAAATTTATTGTGCACAAACATTCAGAGAATCCTTCGTGGTCTGCCTCAAAAAAAGGCAAACATGTTAAAATTCCCTAAGTCAAACTGTAATCAAACGTTTCAAGGATACTCTGAGTGTGGATAGAGCACAGCGCATCTATCAGAAAAGTGACACTAGAAACAAAGAGCTGAGGAGAAAGGTGTTGAGGTACGTGAAAGGCAACCCAGGTGTCTCCATACGTGATTTGGCAAAGAAATACGATTCCAACTTTTCCACCGTGCGTAACATCCTTTCAAGAGAAGGATATAAGACTTTTTGTGCCAGTAAACATTCGAATCGCTCCCTGAAACAAAATTCAGTGGCCAAAAAGCGAGCACGATTACTGAACGAACGAGTTTTGATGAAATTTGATGACTGTATTTTAATGGATGACGAAACATACATCAAAATGGATTATAAACAAATCAACTGGTCGCGGGGATGTCCCTTCCAGGTATAAATTTGATTTTGGTCATAAGTTTGCTCGGATGATAATTTGACAAGGAATCTGCAGTTGTGGCCTTAAAACTAAGGTTTACATCACATCTCACACAATGACGTCGAAGGTTTTCACTAAAGAGTGTCTGAAAAAGCAGATTTAACCCTTCATTCGGCAACACAAGACCAACATTATATTAGTAAAGAAGTGACAAATGCACAACAAATGCGTTTAAAGCGGAATAAGCTCGCTGGAACAGTGTCACCAGCGACTGTGCAGATCATGATGGCATCGATTGCATGTAAAGTGCGACAGTTCGTTCGAAACGGTGAAATATGATATTTTGTTATATATCGTTTGAAAACTGAATCAATACCCTTGTGTTTGACGTTTGACGACCGTTTATGATGTTTATTTCATGATTTATGATCACTTGAATGCGTCAAAATTTACTTTGAATCGAACTTTACCTTCAACTGCTGCAACTATAATTTGTGAAACACTCGGCCAGAAATAAAAATTAACATCATAAATTAAAAATAATTTCTTTTAAAACAAATGTTACTTTCCCTAGACTAAATAATTTTGTTCCCTGCTCAAGTGTTAATGCAGTATTCATGTCACCTACTTGGCGTGTCTTACTAATTGGAAGCTTAAAGTCATATTAATACAAAATGAAAAGAAGAAGAAGATTTCAAGAAAATTTCGGAAAGATTTGAGACAGCAGCATTTGTACTGAAAATATAAATGGCTATAGTTACTAGAAAAGAATTCCAAACAAATCCAGAGTAAGCAATTAAATTTCTTAACCCCCAAGAACCTGCGGAATCTATTAAATCAATTTAATACCCAGCTTATCCTCAAGTCATCACAAAGCAAATACTATATCAACCCAAACAACATTCTCCGACCACGAAATAATAGATACATCATAATCAGAGCTATCAGTGCGGTGTTGATCTCAACAAATTGGCCTGAATCTCTTGTGTTCTTCAGAGTCGTTCCGGCGGGTGTTAGGTCCTGACCTAGAAAAAAAATGGAATCTATTGTTAGTCATGATTTCCCTTGGGTGTAGCCCTTCTCGTCAATGGTAGGAGACAACTCCGTCATCGCATCCGAACAGATGGGGATCCTTGACGAGTAAAAGGAAATGCGAAATCGAGGTCCATTTTCTCCTTACAACTGGGAAAAGTTGATGGTGCCGCACGTTTCTCTTTATTGTGCTGTGAAAACGTCCAATTGGGTCAACTTGTTCGCGTTAAACAACGAATTGCATTTATTCATTGCTGCCCGTTGAAGTGCAATGTAATTAATAGTGATCATCGTCACATCGTTGCTGATGGAAATCCATTTGAGTGAAAAGCACGTATTTCATGGTCGGAAAGTTTGCAACTGCTAAATCCTCGTGGCCATCAACATGCATTAAATATTTGATCGACTGATGAACAGCTTTTCCGACCCTAATTTGTATTCCATGCGGATAATGTCCGGCAATCATGTCAAAGTTGTTTGCTACGAGCTGTCAGCAGGTATAATTAATAATATGAAATGATATTTTTGCACTCATCCGGATCAAATCATATGGAAATTGGCACCTTATTTGACGTGAGATCGTAAATTATTGATTTTTTTTTCTCTTAATGGTTTCCAGAATATGCAGGTTTTGCCCAACAGAAATATACCTACCATGCCAACCAAATCAACGTCCTTGGTACGACTATTCATAATGCAGTGGGTTGGCATAAACATTTCAAGCGAAGGTGGCCCATCTGAAACTATGCTAATGCAACCCACCCAACGTTCAGCATCATAGGCGCAAATCACCCCTTATGGGGACCTTTCTTAGCTCAGTTCCCTTAAGCGTACCTACAATGCAGGGCTTCGCTGAAAGTAACTGGGTTCGATTTCTCGTCGTCCCTATGAGCTTGCATCTCGAACACAAAGGTGATGGCTGACAAATTGTTAAAATGGGTCAAGCAAAAAGCTGGAAATTTCCAGTTCCTGTCGATGCGCAGAGTAAAACTAAGGTATTCCTATTTTAAATTCCCCTCCATGCTTGAGATTTGACCGTGAAGCGTAAAAGCGAGTGATTTGACTCAACATTCCGAGATTGCTCCGTGACTTGCAACAGATATGAACTTTCGGTATCGAAAGGTCCTCGGGGATCGAGAATACTACCAACCTCTTCGGTAGTCCAAAATCCTATGACGGGTGGAAAATCATACTTTATCCATTCAAATACGTCTGTCCAAAATGACTGGCATATTTTTCCTATCTGAAATCACGCTAAAAGCTGACGATGCTTCATCCACGCTTTCTTCCTATCTTCGGAGAAAGTCAAAGAGCATCTGAATGATTCATGGGATTTGAATGGACGGCTTGCCTTCTTTTTGCGTGATTAATTGGAAAGGGATAATCCTTGGGCTCCAGATGTATCAACTGGTGGTAGAAATGTTGAGTTTGGGGTAATCAATAAAAAAAAAATTGATTGGCTCACTAATTAGAGTTCGAAAGGCCACTAATCGGATGGAGGCTATTCGACCGGGCTGAAATGGCAATCAAGAGGAAAATTAAGATTAATTAGTATTGCTGGGATCTGGAAAATGGCAAACATTGGTGACATAGCATAGCACAGCAATGAAGTTTACACATCTTGTGGCTCCATCCATGATGAGAAATAATTCGTTAAAGACATTGAATTTCACCATGAAACGGAACCAGTTACTGATGAATTAATTCATAAAGCAATATATCAGATTAAAGATTAACATGTTAAACTAACAAATTTATTAGATTTCCAATTTAAGCAATAGAATCGTACTAAAGCCTTCCCTACCGTCCATCATGTTCTGCACAGTGATTTTTGTGCACATCCTGGACGTTGCTGACCAGTGTTTGTTGAAGTCCGACATGTTGTGAGTTACTGCACCTACCTTTTTGTGATTCCGCTTGACGATTGCCCAGTAGGATTCGATCGGTTCCAGGACACTGTGGCATTGAAGGTAATGAACGGGCACACGAGCTTGCTAAACAAGGTTCAAAAGCACAGTTTATTGGCCCAGCACCATTCTACGGAATATCATACTGTGCCATAAAAAGGGAACTAACAACTTGGAAAGAACAAAGGTTATGACCAACTGGGTGGTCACCACAAACTGTGTTCATTTGAAAAAGTTTATAGTTCCAAATGTCACAGACAGTTAAAAGTTCTTGGAGCTCAATAAGAGAGTTCTTTGTACCTTTGCTAGTAACCGGTTGCTGCCCGAGGAGATAGCATTTGAAAAACATTGGCCAGGTTGTGAAGGATATCTGTGGTTTATGAAACAAGGAACGTGAAGGCTCGGAACAATTGCTTTGCAGTTGCTTACAACCACAGATCCGGATGTTTTTACAGTGACTATATGACCCAAAGAAATTGGGACTGCGAATCCTGAAGAAATGGTGAACTCAATTTTGCCTGACTGTTAGAAGATGCGTCTTAAGCTGTTCACTTGAGAGAATGTGATGTACCTATAAGATGCGAATAGTAAACAGAGGTATACCACAAAAGCCCACTGGGCCAGGAGCCGATATTAACAAGATAAAACCTCTAGCTCTTTAAAAATGCATTTTATCGAGATGATTGCTTGAGAATTGTTGCTCAGTTTTATCGGCGCCACAATTTTGCAATGAAAACTAGTTTCAATTTTCACCGCTCAATATTTGATTTATGCAAACGTAGTGAGTTTTGTAGGAAGTCAGAAAACATTTCACTATCAGGACATGCGACATCACCTAGTGGAAGACTTTTCCGGAATAATTTTACAATTTCTCGTACGCGAATACTGAACGCTGATAATATCAATAATTACTGGACACATACTGGATTAATTACAATAACCTACCTTGAGCCAAATTGATAAATTGAAGTCACTAACCACAAACTAGAAGCAATCCGCCGGAAGAACCAAAATAGTAAACCAGGCCTTCATACGGTTGATTACTACACAGTTATTATGAGATTTGACGTTTTGGTTCTGAGGCGTATTCGAATGTAATGAGAAAATTACATGGTTACTTCGATGTTTCACGAACATCTATGCTTCCACATTTGCTTCGATAATAACCCCTTTGTTTTTACAGAGAAGTAAAGTAGTATGTGTGCCAGCCATCAACAGTATTTGTTGACACACGCATGCAAAAGAGGAGCAATGCATGTTTTTAATTGACTTTTACAGCACAATATCATTTACAGAATAAAGAATAAAGATGTTCAAGTTGAAAATCATTCCGTTTGGTTTTTCAATAATCGGTGCATGTTGACATGAAAACAAATCAGAAACTGTGCAACGGAATGTATATAAATCCGAGACTGAAATTTTTGCCAACTTGAGAAGAGAATTTTTTTTTTTTTTTGGGACTTTAACCGTATGGTCATTCGTCCCATACCGGAATGAGAAGAGAAACGTCTTTTTTCATCCGCTTTGAGAAGCATATGAGAATGTGAGAAGCGAGAGACTATTATACGCACACAGCAGTTTTTGCGAGAAAAGCAACGGTGATTTATAATTTTCGGAGAGCATGAGTAGCTGAAAAATCGTTTCCTTTTCAGTGAAACCTAGATGACGATAATTATTTTTCACTTACTTTTTGACACCTGAAAATGCACCAGTCTTCATGTTTTATGTTTTATTATGCCATTATATTTCGATAATGGTGGTCCATGGCGGTACCAGCGTGCACCGGTTTGGCCTTATTTTCAAGCTTTGCTCCTCGTATACGATCTAGGTTTTACGAGCATGTTGTCAGTGAAAAATGTGACATGAGAAAATATTTTCGTTGAATTTTGGAGAGAGATATTTTCGCATACGCAAGAGAGAGAATAATGAATTATCGGCGAAAAAGGAGAGACGAAAAAAGAACGGTTCGCTACTAATCGACAACGTGCTTGAGAGAGAGAGCATGGTTTTCACCCAGCTGAGTGAGAATTTCGATCTCTGAAATAAATGTACACGCAAAAAGTCATGGGGTGTCTCACTGAAATCGAGCGAAGCGAATTTCAATCGAGCTGCAGTCAATTCAAAACGACGGATTCCGTTTTAGTACTTATGCTCAATTTTGCAACACACTCATTACGTCAGTTGCACCGATTTGACATTTGAGTTAAGATGAGTGTTGCTAAATGCAATAATCTCGCATTTTCTGTCAAGCTAATTCATTTCGATTTGCAGCGAATTTTGAATAGATGCAGTTGCTTTCAGGAACTGAAATTGATTTCAACAAATAAATTTGATCGAATCCATGTGAGACACCCCTTGCAAAAAGTAATAAATTATCGCATTGAGTCCGGGTTATAATCATCTAAAAAATCAAAATATGAGATCTCAAACACATCAAAATATGTATCGGACATAATTTAAGAATTTTAAGGTCACATATGGTACTTTTTGAAACTTGGGTAGTTTTTTGCAACAGCTTGCAATTTTTTGAGAAAACCGCTTTTGAAATTCCAATGTTTTGGTCAATATTTCGTTATGTCCCAAAACTATGTGAACTCTTCCAAAACATACGCAAATTAGAAAGCTCATCACGTACATGGTATCGAAAATAATATATTTGACGAATATATGAGAATTAGTACAAAAAACGTAAATTTCAGTTAAATCTTACAAAATTAGTTATAACTTTGTTATTTACAGACATAAAACTTTGATGTCTTGGACAAACTTTCTTATTCTTTAATGTTCTGCAACACCAAACCACATGAAGGCAAAATAAGAAAGTTAGTATTGCAGCGGTGAAAATTGGAACTAATTTTTACTACCAAATTGTGGCGCCGACTAAACTGAGCAACAATTGTGAAGCAATCTTCTAGCTAAAATGCATTCTCAAAGCACTGGAAGTTTTATCTTGCTTATATCGGCTCCTGGCCTAGTGTACACTGTAGAGTTGATCTGGCATGACGAGCAGAGATCAGATCCGGCCAGAATAGATAAAGAATCTCATGCTTCCGACAAAGTGGAAACAACCTCTTTCACTCACGTGGCACTTGTTTCGGTAAATTTCAGCATTTATTATTATGTTTGGGTAGAAAATGGACGATCGCAAGCCACATGTGAAAATTGTTTGCCAAACGAGTACCTTCCCATCGAACTTTTCCGTCACAATATTTGCATCTGTACTTGGGACACTCTCTCTGAATCGATGTAGAAATGAGGTACCGGAATGTTCGGAAATTTGCTAAAATGCTGATTCGCCATCACATTCAGTGTACTCAGATAAGCAAGCAGTGGCGGTTCTTCATCTTCTATTGAAATCGTCCATTCCAATTGCTGTTTTCTTAGTTTTAAAGAGTTTTCACTTAACCAGAGACCCGTATTTTTTCTATCGTGCAATGTTCTGGACAGATAGTTGGACGTGGTTATATTTGGCACGTGTTTCACCTTTTGTACCTAATACCATTTCAGGACGGATTTTGCATAGTAACACGAGGCCAAATCACGCCAAAACAGAGCTGAAGAGTCATGGCTTCTTATAAACGGTAGTAACTGCTTTTGCAGATATACCACCACTGCATATGGCCTGCCAAATCAAATCAAATCAAATTATTAGAAAATTTGGACACCTTCTTGGAAATTCTGGGCAACGGCGGCGTTCTTTTGCATTTCGGTATAAAAAGCCAGATTCAGAATCTGTTGCAAGTCTTCGAGCGCATATGTTTTGTCGTTGATTATAGTACATGAAAATGTTGCAGATAAGCTCCTTTGTGTGACTTTTTGCAGTAATATTTTGCTTGTCATCACGGTTGGGGACCTTTTTCATTGTACGCTTTCATTTCCATCTCTGCTGTACGTTTTGCACATATGATTTTGATTTTTCAACTTTTTTTGTCCATTTGCGGGAGCATACTTTTCGATTTGTTCCACTTCCAATTTACAATAATTTGCAGACACTATACACTGTACTTTTTGGTTTCTAGGCGTCTGTCGCGTACCGAATTTTACTGCCCTTAGTACAAAATACGTTTGCGCACTTCCACTGGACTCGATGCCATTTTACCGAATGCAAAAATTATGTAAACATGTTGTACCACGAAATAAAGTGGAGAGTTTCAGCTGTCATATAAGTGAAACGTTTCAGTGATCTGTGAAGTAATTCACTGAGAGAAAAGTGTCCGAATTTTTATGTGGACAGGTTTTATAAAAAAACTGGTAATCAATCTTCGGAAAGTATATTGAAACAGAATGCTCTGTTTGGGACAAAAATCTAATCAAAATTGCTCTTTAGAAATACCTACTCTAAGAAAAGATAGTGATGCTTTCACATATATTTTGATAGTTTGAATAATTTAGACTTCTTCTCCAACCTGCCTAGCTTTTTCCAAACGATAATGTGACTCATTAACCTCGAGCGAGTACTATTTTTTTATGTCCTGCTTTTTGTAAGCTGTAAATAATAAAGTGCTTTTTGTAAGCCTAACGGAACTATAAAACATTTATTCTAAGATGCCGTTAAATTGACTGTCCAACCAAACACGCGTTTCTCTTACGTTTAGCATACCTCCAAAGTTTCTCCAAAGACTAACTACCCAAACCTGCATGCAGGTCAGGGCTGAACAGTCGCTGAAAGTCATGAAGGTGAATAATACAGACAAGTATAAGAGGAAAAAGGTATTATTATTGAATGGCATACAGCATGCATGTGAGAGATTATTGGCGATATTCTCACAACGACTTATAATAAACGCTTATACACTACCACCAGCTTGGGCTTGGCTTGGGTCCCTCAACACTGCTAGATTCCTGGCAACTGGCAACTCGTCAACAGACGTTGATTAGCCGGCAACGTAAATGGAGTGAAAGGGAACTGGCTGGATGGTTGCAATACTCAATACTCCGTCAAATATCGAGGAAAGCATGGTGTTATGTTCCGACTGATGTCTTTCCGAACGCACATTTTTCCGCATTGGACTTTTGCGACAGGGACTACCACAAAATTGAGCATGTCGTGTGGAAATCCAACGAGTAGTGGTGGTGGTTCTAGATTAAGAGTACACGAATCTAATCTATTGGGTTTTAAAGAGTTGATACTAAATAGAATATGCATGTTGCTCCGCCTCTGCAGCTAATTCCCTGTCTTTTGGTGATACCCTTTTGATCAAATGTCCGCGTCTCACCGTAACTTCCAAATGCTCCTTTTTGTTCTATTACAGGTTATTTCCGCTAAACTCACCATCATCTAAAACTCTGTAATGGCTGGCGGTCTTCAAAATGATCTTTTCCCATCTCATTTTGAAATTTTTAGTCCTAAAATTAAATAAACCACGGGTATTTTGGTTCCCCAAATTAACCTAGCTTGTAAAGTCAAAAAAAAAAATATGTAAACAAAATGAGTTCGGCTTCGCTATGCCCTCTGGCGTTTAGCCTAATAAATAAATGAATAGAAAAAAACTAGGTGATTTCAGTGAGCAATTCCCTAATTATGCGCATTTTGCCAAAATTTAGCAGTTTACATGTAGAACTAAATTCAAAGAATATTCAATTAAACATTAGTTTGGAATGTTTTAAAATGCGCAAAATTAGGGCATTGGGTGCGCTGAATATGGGTACTTCACGGTAAGTGTATCATTTCCATCGATAAGTCTAAAAACTGCATCTATTAATGGATGTCTACAGCACTCGTACAAAATGCTTGGACAACTAAATTGTGCAAAATGGTTGTGCAAAATGCTACAAAAATTTGACATATATGTATCAGGTGATAATCATTTTCCAAGTAGAGCAAGGGGCATCTGAAATTGATAACAGATGATAATTAAATCTGTCAATGTTGACAACCTAGTTCGTTATACGATATCAGGTGAGTGGATAGAACTTGTTATTTATTTGATATCAGTTTGTTATTTTACTTTGCTAGGGTAAAAATCAAACCCTATATCCAGAGAGTCTGGAAATTTCTAAACCGGGAATCGAGTCAATCAAACTCCAGCATGGTATTTCTAAGGGAAGATCCAACACAAATTATTTATTTCAAGCTATGTTTATTTCTCGAAGGAAGTTTCGTTCAATTTTACCTGATTTAACTTTTCACAATGAGATATTAGAGTATGTCGACAAAGCTCGTAATCTTGGTGTTATGTTCCAAACAAATCTTGAATGGAATTCTCATATACATGCACAATGTGGTAAAATCTATGCAGTCTTACGACATTTACGACTCAGTGCAGGAATGCTCCCTGTTTCCACTAAACTTAAGATTTTTAAATCTCTTTTGTTACCGCATTTTTCCTATGGCTCAGAGTTAATTTTAAATGCATCTGCTGCTGCATATGAGCGACTGAGAGTATCGTTAAACCACTGTGTTCGATGGGTTTTCAATTTGTCTAAATTCTGTAGCGTAACACATTTGCAGCGGCAACTGTTGGGATGTTCTTTTTATAATTTCTTTAAACTACGTTGCTATGTCACTTTGTTTAGAATCATACATTATGGTCTACACTATCTTTTTGATAAGCTGCAGCTGTTCAGAAGCACTAGAGTTCGTCACTTTGTTCTCATACATCATAACTCCTCTCATTATAGCAATACCTTCTTTGTGCGTGCAATTATATTGTGGAATCTGCTACCACCTGATATAAAATCTATTAATACAGCAGCAAGATTCCGTTGTGAATGTATAAACTGGCTCAATGAAGGGAATTAACATAATTAGGGTGAGCGTTGAACTGTAATTAAGGGTTCACATAGTTTTGTTTAGTTTATTTATTTTATTTATTTATATTTTATTGCCTTTTGAAAACTAAATTCGTAGAATGTGGTCGAACAACAAGAAATCCGATTGTAGAAATTTATAAGGGTGAACCCTTACTCTGCAAGTATGATAAAGAAATACAAATACAAATACAAATACAATGCACTAGGTCCTAAAGGTGCTGCTTTACGGCGGCTATTTCTAGTATATAGTAAGCTATATGATAGAGAATTATGCAATAGCTTAACATCCCTAAATCCTGGTTAACTTCCCTAAAATTCTCTGAAGAACTTCCAAGAAGTTTTCTGAAGGACTTCCCAGAAGTTTTCTAAGAAACTTCTTAAGAACTTTTATGAAATTCCTCTGAAGAAACTTTTTTGAAGTTCCTTCGAAGAACTTCCCTAAAATTCGTCTGATGAACTTCTCTGAAATTATCTTCTCTGAAGTTTCCGACTCTCTGAAGAGAAGAACTTTCGAACTTCCTGAACTCCTGAATTTCTCCTGCTAAAGAACTACTCGCTAAAGACTTCTTCTGATTTTTATGTACAACACGCAGGATTTTTTTCTCTACATATGACTACAAATTCATCGTATGCATCGGAAAATGTGATAGTGCTGCGTCGAATATTTCTACTACATAGCTACGATCACTTCATAGCTCATATTTTACAAAACCGTTTTTTGAATCTCATAGAACTATGACATAGATTCTAGAAGGGTTATGTTATAGTTAACCATAACATTGATTTCAAGCGCCGTTTGGCGGTTGTAAGTTTGCCTATTAAACGATTTGCTGGTTTTTGTGATGTGTTGGATCCTTATTTACGCTTTATATTTCCGTACTGTGAGCTGAAAGTACTTGAACATGTTTTATCATAGCCGTAGGAACGCTAAGAGGAAATCGACGAAAAGAGTCTCATAATGTTACTTAGGACCTAATGCATTGTTCAGCTTGATTTGTGTCGCTTTTCAGTTCACAAATTCACTAATATTTGCGTTAATTCCGTCTTTAGGATCAACCGTTACGAAAAATCCATAAACTTGTAATCTTTGAACAAAAGTTTATTCATACAGAAGTTGTTTATTCAGCACAAACTGTTTTTATTAAGGGTCCTTCAGCCAGTCCTTCAGTTTTTTAATATGGGGCATGATCTTAGCTCATTAGGCAGTATGCGGTATGATTGTACTTGTTAGACAGTTGTACATTTAGAACACTAAATCAAGCAGTAAGCTGTAAGCAGTAAGTAAAACGGCATTTAACCCTCAGACATTCTCATTGTTTATCTACTCTTTCATTCGTAACTAAATCGCCTTGTACTGTTAGCATAATATGCTAACCAGCACTGAATGCTTTAAATTTGTTCTGAGGGACCTTTCAATAGGTTGATGTTCCTTAAAAAAATTGCGTAATTTAGCGAAAACTTGCCAAAACCAGTGCCACCAGTGCATTTCAAAAAATGTTATCCGGCTTGAAAAACATCGATCGCAATACTTTTTCACTCAACCGAAAATCACGGCTGATTATACAAACACAATGTTCGTGAAAGATGTTATATATTGCAGCATTTCTACGGTAAAACGTACATTTTCAATATCAAGTGTCATGATATTTTGAATATGAAGTGTCGTAGTTTTGAAATAAAATCAATAAAAGTTAACTAGAAGATGAGAAGAAAGATTAGCAATTTCCATTTAATTCCATCTACCTTTATTGCTTATCTTGACAGATACGCGTATTTCTTTTACAATGTGCAGATTCCTTCAGTGTCGTGTACTAATAGCGTTAGATAAGCAATAAAGGTAGTTGGAATTAAATGGAAATTAATAATGTTTTTTCTCATTTTCTAGTTACAGGTATTCCATTTAAAAACTCACACTCATCAGGATTCAATAACAGTTAGTAATACGATAGTATTTTTTATGATGAACGACGATATTGGATGTAATGATAGAAAATGTTTCCGACATGGGTCTAATATTTTCAAACGGTATAACCTTTACAGATTATAAACAAACAAAACGGTACACAAAAGCAATAATTCACTAAAAGCTTTCCCGGTTCCTGATCAATGCGCGAGTACATTTAATAACAGAATATTTTGATAATGGTTTCGTTCATCAACTCGAACCCGTCAAATGTCATACCAAATCAATGGACAAAGCCCAACAAAATCATTAATCAGCCTGATGGACATAATAACTTAATAAGGATAATGCCTCAATTCTCAACCCACTGGAAAACAAAAAAAAAACAAGCTGCAGTCAGTACAACAATGGACAAGTAATCATTGCCTCCAACGTCATCAATGGGACGGAAATAGATTATACTTCCAGGTCGCGTAACTTAATGAATTTCTCAAATTGGGGGGTGAAAAATGGTGGAAATATGGAGGCCACCGGATAAAGGATCCCCATCCATTAGTAATACAGGAGCTCGGGTCGACTTGTTTTACCTTCCCGTTGTTGGTCTGTGTTATTGATTTTCCATTTCTTTCGACAACCATTCCGCTTGGGTATCGTTATTGGAATTCTATTATTATCTCTCCGAATGCATTAAAATTCATAGTGTACGTTTGTTATTTCTGTACGGCCAATTCCATCAAACTGGTTCTATGGAACTGTTGAACTATCGGTTAAACAAATCAGCGAGATTTGCATGAAATTCCCAATGCATGTTACAATTTAGCGAACGAAAAAAAAACCAAAGCGCATGTGTAAATATTCATCATCCTTGCAAATAAAACATACATTATTGCAATGTAGTAATACGACATTTACTGTGCAACGATTTGAGTTGATTAAAAAGTTAATGAACACATTCCAAAGTTACGATTGCTTGTTGCCGCTGTTAACCGCTGCCATCCCGTCCCACCTCAGAAAATGTGCATATAACATACGTAGCCGCATCTCCCTAGCCGTATGCCGTTGTAGTAATTTGCAAAGCAAGATAATTGATTAACTTTAAGTTACAGGGTTGTCGTAGTGGTGGCCGGAAACCGGGAGGCGGTCACACTCGGAGGACTATCGCCCGACACCCAGTACCAGCTGACGGTAGCAGCAGTCTGGAACGGCAAAAAGTACCGCAGCAGACCTATCGTTTTCAGAACGCTGGGTAGGTTGAGCGCACTACAATGTACGGTCGCAATCAAAGGATGAAACAACTTTTCCTTCGTTTTCTTGCAGAGCCACCCAGGACGTCATTCCAGCAGGACTCTGGTGTGCCAACTGGCAACAGTGGGCCACCAATATCGCCACATGCCGACACTGCACCATCACTCAACAGTTTCGGAATCTTTAGCGATGAGTTCGGCAACATCTCAGTTAATTCTACCGCTCGAGAACTTCCAACGGTAAGTTGCTTGGCTTTCGTTTGATCAAATTTTGCTTTGATTAGTTTACGAATATTAAGTATTTGTCGAAGTTATCGGTTTATATAACTTAATCCTACATAATGATACACACAAAAGTTGTTCCAGTTAGTACCCATTGTTTAGTCAACATTTGCCCTTAAAGTTTCCTAAATACTTCCTATGCTTGAAATTATCAGAGTTAACCATTCACTTAAGGTATTTTTCGTGTATCGTAAATCGTGCACAACTCTCTAGGATTAAAATATTTTGTTCTTTTCTCCAAAATTTGATCAGTACAAATAACAAATCTACAAAAGAAAATCCTATTCAAATTTGGATGATTGCTAAAATTTGGAAAATACAAACAGATCATCATACAATTGAGCAAATAACCCGCGTTTGGGGGTTTTTCTCCGTGCTTTGGTCTCTCCGAGACCACCAGTATGACACTGTTCATGCTTTCATTTGCAATGTTTTGAATGCATGTTCCAGATATGCCCTTTTTCAATCGAATAAAACCAGGATTCTGGCAAAGATTTGCTGCCGCAAAAGTTTCGTCGTTTTTTATTATGCACTGATAAAAAATAAAGTGCGCATCTCAAAATTTTTTGTTTTGATTTCTCTCATTAATTTGGTGAATTATATAGAACAATGCAGTCTTTTGTGATTTCATGTATTTTATGGTCCTTTAAATATTCATTCACTTATAAAACTAATTCAAATTGTAATAAAAGGGAAAATTGAAAAACTGCCCACTTCATAAATCTATATGTTATTGATTGTTAATGTTTTGATATTTTGACATGTTTTGAAGCAAAAGGATTTTTTTGGTCGAGGTGGAAAATCTGCAAACAGACACCTAAAGAACTCAAGGTGTGGGGATGAGGGTGCCAACTCCTCGATCCACTAAAAACCCACACGTGCCTCGAGCCCCGGCCCTCCCCGAAACTACCTCTCGGTATTACTTCAGGGAGTGGGCTATTCTGCATTACCCAAGCAACATTTTCAATATCATTCAGATTTATTAGGTTTTATTGAAGTTTTCTGAAAGCCACTAGAAATTAATTTGGTTTTATTATGGCAGTAAGGGGTGCCAATTTAAGTCAGGTTTATGACAGGTTAACACATTTAAGTCAGGTTTATGACAACCTTAACAGCTTCATCACAACAATATTGAAACCTTGTCTTCTAAAATTCCTTTTACTCCTATCAAAGGTTTTATTTTGACTTTATGAACACGAAATATGCTGTTTTGAAATGCAGTTTTAGGAGTCATTTAAAATATCTTATTATGGTCAGTTGAAAGAAGCATTTAAAAGCGTTCTGAGTCCAGTAAATGTATTTAACAGCATATTGGCATTGAGGAAAGTCACCAAATTGTTTTATAGTAGACATTGCGGAGCTAAATTGGCTCCTTGGCAAAACTGTGATTTCTTCCATTCATCACATTGAAATATATGAAATAATTGAAATGTGGTGAAATAAATACATAAAATTTTATAAGTAATACAAATGAACCGTAGATCAGAGAATAATTTTGGCATTCTTTCAGTTAGCCAGACTGAATACCATAAATTTTCAGGAAATTCATTGTCAATTTATCGAATATATTTATTTCAATATTGTTTTTGTAAATGTAAACATGCCTAATCTCCGAGGCGCATTTATTTTCAGCTCTTATCGTGCCTATCTTCACCATAAAATTAAATGCGCATGTGATTTGGAGCAAGATAATCTGTAAGAAAATTCATTTTGATTTGGATGTTTTGCAACACGAGAACTTTTTTCTTAGATATTATTCACTGCTAAATGGAATCAGAAGAGCAGAGAATCGAACAAATTTTGAAGCTGTGGCCCTATGCTGATTTTGATGGCAGCCAACAGGTTTTATGAAGGTTCTCAAATAGTCATAACATCTTTCACAAAATAGGGTCTGGTAAAGATTTTATTCATTTGTTTTCACAACTTTCTAAAAGTGGGCCACTTTGTATACATTTCGGCTTTAAAGATACATAGAGGAGGTGTTGGTGGACAAAACAGTTTTGAATGTAGTTTCACCAACAAAGCCAGAAGGAGTGCTACACGTCTGGAATAAACTAAAATGGTTACTTGGGTTACGCACCCACTATGCCTAACTTTAGAAGTTAGCTCCTGTGACCTGACGCTGATTCGATCAAGATGTTCTTGGATCCAAACCGGGTTCGGGACGTCTGGTGGTCCACGTTCCAGATCGTCCGTGATCAGGGCGTCCAACCACTTACGGTGCCTGCCGAACCTCACGTCGTGTGGTCCTTCCTTCAATTGAGAAAAGCTCGGGCCTAGACCGGGGTCGGGCGGCTGGGGGGATGGCTTCCCCAAGATTTTCTCTGTTTCCCAATATCACGACCACTTACGGCTGCCTGCCGGACTTAGCACCGTATGGCGCTGCCTCTGATGATGGCGATGGATATCATCCCCGCTAAAACGCAAACCGCGTCGCGTGACACTGTGCGGTATGCGTTGACCATTCTCAGGTGCATTAGCCAGTGGGTACTTTCGACCTTGCAGAGGTAGCTTTTAGTACTCAGAGCGGTGGCCCATGTCGACCTTACGTCATAATAGACAGAGCGAGGCTGGCCAGTAGCCTCCGTTGGCTCCACTCTACCGCTGAGCTATTCGACATCTTGCGGGATAATGCCGATGTAGCCACAGGGGCTTTCTTGCAGACGTAATCGACGTGGCTGCTAAATAACAGCTTATAGTCGATCATGACCCTCAAGTACCTTAAAGACCTTTTCGATTCATTTGTCCAGTTACCTGCACTAATCGTCGCGTGTTGCTCCGATTTTAGGTTGTTAACAACCGTGACCTCAGTCTTATGATGGGCTACCTCCAGTTACCTCGAACTCATCCATGTCTCCACAATGCCAATGGAGTGCAAGGCTGTTAGCTCCATCTCCTCAATGGATTCGCCGCATACCTTGAGGGTGATGTCGTCTGCAAACCCGACGATCTTCACCCCGTTCGGGAACTCAAGCCGTAGTACTTCATCGTACATCGTGTTCCATAGCACCGGACCCAGAATCGAATCTTGTGAGACGCCTGTGATGATCTGAACACGTTTCTGGCCTGTCTCTGTATTGTACACTAGCACGCAATTTTGAAAATAACGCACAGGCTCGAGCACCTTACCCGCTGTATCCAACAGACATATATGCCGATTGATCCCCTGGTGGCTTTTCTGTCTTCGGTAGCAACACAAGACTCTGGATTTTCCAGGCGTCCGGGAAGACGCCCTCGTCCAAACATCTTTGCATCACCACACTGAACATTTCGGGATCCAGCAAGATAGCCGTCTTGATGGCCAGGTTCGGTATACCGTCAGGTCCTAGCGCTTTGTTTATCTTCAGCGACTTGCCTATCGCAATGACTTCATCCTTTGTAACGGTCGCCTCATCCCCTTCATCCGCGGTGCCAGGGTCATGGGACAATTCTACAGTAATAGGAGGCCAGGGTCTCTGGTCGTGGCCTTGGAAAGAGTCCCCTAATGACAATCTGCAGTAGTTCTGGAGATTGCTCGATCGGAGTTGTCGTGCCCTTGGTTTTAGCCATTGCCACCCGATAGGCGTGAGTTCACATTTTCTTTCGAGCAAAGACCCTCAGAGCAGGCTTGTCTGCTTGCCTTCATCTCTTTCTAAAGTGCAATCTCGGCAACACTGTGTGTTTGTTTTGTTTCGCTGTTTTTATCGACTGTTTTTATTAACTGTTTATCTGTTTAATCGCTCGCGATAATAACATCAGCATACCGTTTTGAAGGTCTTTCGACCGATACTCGCGCGCGATATTGAAAATTCGTACGTTTTCTTCGTGTTTTGATGTTTTTTTTTTTTTCATGTGAGTGAATTGTTGTGGTTCTGAAAGTGAAAACGTGGAATCTTTCTCGCCTTCTCCACAATCACGCATTTTTTTCGACCGCTGCGCCATCTGGAAGATTTTTATGGCAGCAACTGCTTGCAAGTTCTCGCACGCAAGGCTCTTTTTGAAGGCAATTTATCTTTTTTCACCGCGCTACGCTTTTTGATTGCCTAACAAAAGACAACTTTTATGTTGGCTCTGCAAGTCGTGCTCTACTCTGATGAGAGGTATGCGTGTTCGCAGCTCAATTCAATCCGCCTACGAATCTGGTCAAGAAGTTGTTCTCAGCAAGCATAACGAAATCGTAGAAAGCCTTAAGTTGGAAATCATGAACAAGCTGAAAACCAAAATACGGAACAACTTTACTGCGCTAATCAACTCCAACTCATTAACGCCGAGGTCTTCAGAGCGCACCGAAAATACTAATGTATCCGTTCGTCGTCGACTTTTCGGCAGACCGGAATCGAAAAAGCCTCTGCAAGAGCCTCTCATGTGTGGCTCAGCCAAGTCGGTTTCACAATCACTCGGCAATTTGGCGGCCGTAAATCATGTTTCGAGCCGAAAGTTTTGGCTGTACCTGTCTACGAATTTCCCGTACCCACAAGCAGGTGCGAGCTTTAGCAACGCATCGCCTTGGCACCGACGACGTGGAGGTTTTAAGGCTAGTAGCCAACGGAAAGGACGTCAGCTCTATGTATTTTATCTCCTTCAAAATTGGACTAAGCGCAGATTTGAAGGAAAAAGATCTCTCTTCATCAACTTGGCCGAAAGGCATCTATTTCCGTGAATTTAAGGATAGCAGATCAGCTGCAAATTTTTGGAAACCTTCCCAAACTCCAACTCTTGCTTCACTTGGAAACTGTACGTCCCGAACTGCTCAGTCAGCGTCGGGAGATGTTGCCATGAAGGACGAATAACTAAACCGCGACGCGCAGTAAACAGTACCATGGAAACCTCTTCTTAGTTTGACTCCTGATGTCGCTTCTGACCAAGAGGTTCGCTAAGCTGTGAATTCAAGCAAGTACCCATAATTTGTAGAGCGTACTGATGAATCTTCCGATTCCAGCCTTATTTTTCCTGCTGATGCTTTCAACCACCGTTATCAACGCGTTCCAATTCGCTACACATCTGTCATCTCACCTATGCTCGTCATCAACATACATCGACCGTAACTTCAACCGGTCTGGGACGCACGTCAAAAAGCAGCATGGAAGACCTCCTAGCTCAGTTGTGCCCACTGCCGGTTTCAATGATGTCCTATTTGCTGGGAATGATGGGAACAGGGCTTTCCAAGCTGCCATCTATAGCAAGTATCCTACATCTAATGACGCTGTTTGGGCTGATGCTGCCTCATCTTCCAGATCGCTGGCTGCTGAATCCTCTGCACCCTGTAGTACTAGAACGTAGGTGGTATCAACAGTTCGCTCTCTGAGTATCAGTTGGCATGCAGTGACGCATGCTACGATGTTTACGCCTTCACTGCAACCTGGCTCAATATCAACACATTATCGAAGCAGCTGTTCGACGACACGTAGGGTATGTGTCCCTTGACTCAGCCTAATATGCAACAATCGATTACATTTTTTATTATAACTCATAAAGTGTTTGAGCTGGAAACAAAATTTAAGTAGCTATACACTTCCTAAGATATGTTTAATAAGCCATCTGGTAGTGTGTATCACGCAAAGCTACACAACTCGTTTTATTAAGTCAGAAACTTTCGAGGGATATGGATGTAAAGTCGGTCTATGGGTACCAGATTGGGTCTAATCATGGATGCAAGTTCGTCCCATTCGGTTGATTTTATATAATATGCAATCTTCGTACAGGTTTCATCCTGATTTTTAATTCAAAGCGTTCCCAGCTGTATTCGCTCTACCCAACATACAATTTCACAAATCAAACTATACTTAAATTGCTAAGAAACACTTAAGTGATTTTTAGATATGATTTAGCGATCATTCGACAATCAAAACATCATAATTCACTCTACACAGATTTTAATCATTCAATTTGTGTAAAGATGAGCCATATGATCAAAATTCAACCGGAACTCAGACATTAGTACTGTAAATGTTACAAATAACAACATTTTAATGCGCTTTTCATACATTGGGTCCACCGTTTGCTTGTTAAATCATTGTTATTTTACCAATGTGACCTGTATGTTTATAACATGTGACTATATTCTGTACATCTTGGCTGCATTATTCGGTTTATAGGTTCAATTTCGGCAAATTTAGATCATTCGAAGATCGTATAGATAATCTGTTCAGCTCAACCAGTAAAGTCATGGTTTCTAAAAAGTTAAGGAAATCGAAAACTACGCGGAAGTGAACTACTATAAATTGAATAATTATGTCTCAATTGCTTTGAAACAAATCGGTCATGCTGATAGCAACATGAATTTGTTGATTATCGAAGAAATAATGACATTTTTGGAACATAGGCCGACACAAGGAGCTAGGCTAACATTACATCCCGTTACCCTATTATGTCTACCGGCTAGACCGATCGTCGCTCAATAGTAACAAGAAATCTGGCGGTGGAGTTCTTAAAATTCAGATCTCAACTTTTAAATCCTCCCGAAGATTCAGAGGTTGAACATCTTTAGGTGGCCATCCCAAGGAACATAGCTGGTTTTATCACGGTTTTATAGCATTCTTGAAGTCTAATTCATGCTCTTCAGAACCCTTATAAAACCAAAATCGTTACTTGGGCATATCCACTAAAACCAGGACTTTTTCTACCAAAATGCAGTCCAAAGGATCGAATCCGTTCAGCGGAGGTTTATACGCTTTGCTTTGCGACATTTTCGTTGGCAAGACCCTCGCATATTGCCAAGCTACGAAAGCCGGTGTAAGCTCATTAAGCTGGAATTGTTGGAAGGGAGGAGTATGGTGGCCAAAGCGTGTTTAGTTGGTGACCTTCTACAGGGAAACATCGACTGTTCCACTTTACTTAGTCTCTTGAACATCAACACTCGACGACGAAACCTACGTTTACAATCTTTCTTTATAAACCGGCACTCAAGGACCAACTACGGCAAACACGGACCTGTGCTAAGCATGTGTCGCGTTTTCAACAGCAATTGTAACGTGTTTAGACATCATGACTTCACTGGCTAAGCTGAACAGATTATCTACATGATCTTCGAATGATCTAAATTTGGCTAAATTGAGCCTCAAAACCGAGTAATGCATCCAAGATATACAAAAAATAGTCACACACTATAAACTAATTGTTTACACCGTGTCCAATATATTCTCATCAACTTTTTCCTTGAATTGGTGTCGTGCAACTACTCACCTATGTGTTGGTGTAGTTTTGCACTATGTTTATACAAACGCTTTTAGGTTATGTCCGATTGTTTTCATTCGGTGTTTATCTTTTACCAGCGATGAAGGAGTTTCGTGCTGTGTTGATAAAAAAGTTTTTGAAAAGTGCGTGCCCGGACGCTACTTTCAGAAATTTGAATAACCTCGGAGTAAAGCGGGATTTTGTGTACCGAAATATCCGAAGGTACCGTGACACCTGCTCGTTGAATGACCGGAAGAGATCCAGCCGTACTCGTACGGTGCGGACTGCACGAGTTGTTAAATTGGTCAGGAAACGGATTAGATGAAAATCACAGCGCTCTGTACGTAAAATGCCCGCAGGTCTGAATGTTTCAAGATCGTCAATATTGCAAAATGACCTCGGATTCCAAGCTTTCAAGAAACGTAAGGTTCACGGAGCTTCGGAACCTTCCAAGCAGAAGTGACTCGAAAGAGCAAGTCTGCTTTTGTCGCGGCACGGTTGGGAAGAATTTATCTTTTCTGACGAAAAGCTATTCGTCTTTCAACAATCCCACAATGTCCAGAACGACAGATTGAGGGCTCTCTCTTCGAGGACTGTTCCAGAGAGTGATAAAAATATTCCACGGTTCCAAAGTGCTGCGTCAGTGATGGTTTGGGGAGGAATTTGCGAGCGAGGCAAATTACCACTGGTTTTCATCGAAAACAGCGTTAAAGTGAATGCCGTATATTATAAAACGGAAGTTTTGGAGAAAGTTGTCAAGCCATATGTACAAGAGGTGTTTGGAGAAGATTACTATGTGTTTCAAGAGGACGGAGCGCCATCGCATTCTGCAAATCTCGTTCAGGGCTGGTGCCGAGAAAATTTGACCGAGTTTTTGGACAAGCATGAATGGCCTCCCAGTTCACCTGATCTGAATCCCTTGGATTATGTCGTATGGTCATACACGCTGGCGAAGGTAAATGACCACAGGGCGTCTAATATGAACCAATTCAATACCGTAATCAAACGAATTTGGGACGAAATGCTGATGAAAGTCGTGCGTGCCGCCTGTGACGGTTTCGAAATACGTCTGGAGCTGGTCAAGACGGTTAAAGGCGGTGTTATTCCAAAATATATGCTGTATTTGATCAGTATTATATTTCAATATAATGGGTAAAGTTATCAATAAAATCTGGATTAGGATTTGAAATAAATAGAATATTTTGTATGAGAATATATTAGAACCGCTATATTGAACCGCTTCTGGACTTTTTCCATGCGGGCAATATGAACGGCGTTGTACGGAGCCCAGATTTGTACTCCGTATTCCAGCACACTACGAACTAAAGCACAATACAGCGACTTAAGTGCGTGCACATCATCAACCGAGCATTGCGTTTGCTTTCACGATTGTTGTGGAAATGTATTCATTGAAACGAAGCTTCCGATCAAGTTTGACTCCTAGGTCGTTGATCGACGTGACCCTCTCTAGTGATGTGTCGTTTAAGCCGTAGTCAAACGTGACAATGGAATGACAATGAGCCAAGGGTATAACTCTGCACTTGGCCGTATTCATCTACATTCCGTTTAAATCACACCATCTAGACACATGTTCTAAATCGGCTTGTTAAGCACAGCAATCTACAAGCGATTTAATTACACGGAACAGCTTCAAGTCATCCGCATAGAGCAATTTACCCGAGTTGAAACTTTCGCACAGATCGTTGATGAAGAGGTTGAATATAAGAGAGCCAAGGTGGTTCGGTACACCGGAGGAAATATCAAATAAGTCCGATCTAGCGTCGTGCACCTTGACAAGAGTTTTACGTGAAGACAAGTACGACTGAAGCCACTGAATAATCCAAGTGGGCAATCAACGGCAATGGTCAGTGGAAGAGGTACCTTGTCAAACGCTTTTGAAAAGTCAATGTGAATGGCGTCGACCTGGCATCGCTTCTCGAGCTTGTTGATCACAGTACCGGTGTTGGTCATGAGGTTCAATGTCGTTGACCGCTTTTTGACGAAGCCATGTTGATGCTCAGAGATCATTGACTGCACAACAGGGTTCATCGCGTCATGTAACAGCTTCTCGAAAACTTTCGCAAAGCAATTGAGGATTGATATTGGGCGGTAGTTCTCAACGCTGTGTGTATTTCCAGCCTTGTGGATAGGAGTGGTTGATTCCAGCTTCCAAGCATCAGGAAACACTCCTTCGGTCAAGGATCGATTGATGATCGTAGCGATGGGACAAAAGAGCGACTGAGCACAGTGTTTGACGAAGACAGATGGAATGTGATCAAGGCCGGGGCCTTTCGATGCATCGACTGCGCTGAGAGCATCACGAATATCTTCATTATTGAAAGCGACCAAAAGAAGATCAAAATTATACAACGAAAGCCCTTCCAAGTAATGCTGCGGCAGCGGAACGGAAAAACGCAGCAAAAAGATTTGCGGTAGAGACCAGTGAGCAAGAACTACGAGATTGGTACGTAACCATAACGGGAACCCTGGTCGAGCTCTTTCGTTTGTTGGTGTAGGCCCAGCAAGATTAAGGGTCTTTTTGGAAATTAATTTGGATACCATCAATATACTCACGGAAACGATCATCTTGCAGTCGGCGATACTCTTCTTCAGCAAACTTTAGAAATCTCGAGTTCGTGGTAGTTTTGTTGCGAAAGAAACACTTCCTAAGCTTTCGTTAGCGATTACGACGGTTACAGAGTTGTGGTGTTCACCAAGTTTGGTGAAACTGCCCTGTAGACCGGTAAATTCTAACGGGAACAGTTTCACGGATGATTCGACAAATAGTGCCATAGGAAGCCCTCATGGAAATATCAAGAGAGCTGTGCTTCAACAGCTCATTCCAGTTCTGGAAGCGATTCTCGCATTTACAGCCTCATAATCACAGCGGGTGAAATCATAGTGTCGTGTCGTGATGTCTGCTTGGTATTCTTCCTCACGGGAACGAGCGTCCACAGTTACAATAACTGGCTTATGATTTGCGTCATTTTTTAATAGAGCAGATAACGACTCGAAGATATCTATGATGCATGGATTACTCACGAACACCAAGTCAAGTAGCTTACCGTTCACGTTCAGAAGATCATTAACAATCCAGCTGACAACAAAGACTCGACTAAGGCAAGTTCCTGTTCAGTTGACGCGTTAATTGGCAAGTATCCCAGAAACTGTTCATCAAACTTCCAGATTAAATTCGGCAGATTGTAGTCTACAAAGCAGGCGATAACATCACGGAAATCGGCAAGACGTTGAATTTGGTTATTTGATTCCACGTGCCTCGTGTAATTCTCCAGGTTACTGTTTGGCCGAATGTAAATGCAGCAGGCATAAAGGGAAAACTGCGCCAAAACAATTCGAACGGCAGTTTGCTCCGATTTAACTGCAATTAGCACACCTCCACCTCTTCGCAGACTGTTGGGGGTAGCGTTGCGGTCGCATCGACAAATAACATAATTACACGCCAACTCAGCGGAAGCAATTGCGGTGTGAAGCTATGTTTCCGTTAGAACGACAATATCAAAATCGCTGGCCAGCAGAGAAAGTAGCAAAGTGTAGGTTTCCGTCCTTAATCCACGGACGTTCTGATAGAAGATCGTTTTTGGCGAAGAGGTTGAACGACGGCATGAGGATAATGGCTCTGGTATCGGATGCGGCTCACTTTCATTCGACGTAAGAGATGTAGGAGGACCGAGGCTGGAAACTTCGGTCAGGTCAGGTCATGACAAAAGGGAACTGACCTTGTACCGCAGACCGTCAAGCCTCCTAACGTTCTCCAGTTGCAACCGATCAAAAAGCGTCGGCCAAACCCTATCAGAAGGGTATAACATAAAAATAACAACATTATCACAAACCTTGTTACGACTAACTGATTTTGATATAAATTTGTTTCAGACGTTTTCATCTGGATAATTGCAAAACATACTTATAACAAATTAAGATATAATGTCCTAGGCGGCACAATCTGCGTAAAGAAATAAATTAGTTCTAACACAAGCTGGTATGATTTTGTTGAATTTGCAAAACTGTTACAAAGTATGTTTTGTCTATGCTATATCTACATCATAGTTCGGTATTAATTTGTTACCTCTAATGGTTTTTTCGTTACAATTTCTGTTATTTTAACAACATCCGCGATCTAAATTCTAACAACCTCTGTCATACAAAACACTGTAGCTGAACAACAAAACTTTTGTTGTTCCATTTTGTTCGGGAACGCACCTGTATCCCTTTATATTCTAAAGAGTCTGTTCATAAGCCACGTAGACTCATTTTTGAAAATCCTCCCTCGTTGACTTTTCATTGTACATTTTTTAAAAACAAAAATTGTATGAAGCGTAGACTTTGGTCAGATACCCCCCAGACAAGACAATTTTTTGGGAACATGAGAAGCATACCAGAGATCAGGACTCAATCCAAAAGGAAAAAAGGAAGAGAGTACAGTAAAGCCAATTGACGAGCAACGGTTAAAGATATTGTCGTGGGTGGTATTGTGTTTCTCAAACAAATTAAAAAGAATAATAAGTTGAGTACAGAATTCACGAATGAGAAATTCGTGTACCTTAGGAAGCGGGGAGCGGGCGAGATAGTTGAGATAGGTCATTGACAAATGCAAAGGAGTACATGAGAAACACGGCTTATATTAAGAAGACAGCAAGTCTAGAGCCAGCAACTTCTGGTGCCAGTAATTAATTCAGGAGTAAATAAATAGTAAACATTACTCTCATTTTTCGAAATTTTTTTTTGAAGAAACATCAAATAAAAAAGTTTCTTCAAGTGTAATACACTCAGTAGCAAAAAAAATAGCCAAAAATATCAACGAACTTATTGAAAAAAAATGTTATAATGTTGTGAAATTTTCAGCCATATATATTGGTAATTGACAAAGTTACAGGAGGTTGAAAATTACTTTTTTAGGAAGAAAAATTTTGCTTGGGTTTTTTTTTGCTACTGAGTGTATTTAAAAAAGATCCAAAGAAACATTGGTTTCGAAAGATATTTTTTAGTCATTTTGATTACAATGACCCTTGAACAGGAATTTCCTAAGTCTAACCATTTTGGAGATATTTTGATGAAAACATTCTGCAAATCCTTTTTTGCCTTTTTGGTTCTATTTTGCATGTACGCCTTTCGCATAAGTCAATAGCATAGTTCACAATTACGAAATACTGAAATATACACTGAAATAATAAAAATGGATCGTTTTCATGAAATTGAGAATAGAGTTTTATCTTCTAAATTGCTAATCCCTCCCTAACTTCTCTTTTTTTAACTTTGAAGTGGTAAGAAAAGAAACAAAAGTTTTTAAGCAATAAAAAAGCCTCTTTTTAAAAAGTTTTCAAAAGAGAGTCTGTCATTGAATTTTCAAAGCATTGTTTTTTGGATACATCAAAAATAGAACAAACAACCTTTCTGCATTACTGTGTAATGTCATATCGTTCGTCCTCAAATTATAATTCCGTATTCCTTTTCATTTCAGATACGTGGCGTCGAGATCGGTATCGTAGTGTTAGTGTTAATAGTGTGGGCTGGTGCTATAGCTTTATTTTTTAATCGATGGGGGAAAATCCGAATGTTGCTTCCATACCAGCCGGACTACAAACAGGAACAGCTCAAAGTTCCTGGGACGGGCGTCTGTGCCAACGGTCCTTGCAACGGACAGCACTCTCACCAGGTAGGACATGCGGTCTATCATTACCTCCATTACCTTCATGTTGTCGTTTTACTATTTCCTTTGTTTCTTTATCAAACATGACACAAAAGAACAAAGAAAAAAAACAATTGCTTTCACCGATTGTCGTTTACTTGTTGCCTTCTTCTATCGAACATCATTCTCCAAGCCAATGAAGTGAAACTGTTTATTCAGTGGCAAATGTTCTCTAGTTTACTTCGCCCACTTCCCGCCTCCAAGAAAACTAAACAAACATTTTCCAAACAGGAAAGCATACAGCAAGCCCCAAAACTCACCACCAATCACAATCTAGATACTTCTAGAACTTTTATTCTTTTAGGAATGTTTCTTGTGCTACCACCCCTCACATCCACACAAACTCTCTTCTTCTAGCTGGATAACGATACAAACAACAATACACATTCACTCACTAATGTCACTATTATCAATCAACTAACTCAAACTCTGTTTGAATGCGCACTCTGCCTCCATTGGTGAATTTTCTTTTCTTATTTTTTGAGTTTTCGGCATAATCATGAACGATGCTGATCAATTTTTCCATCGATTCTAACACTGTAGAGCTCTTTACGAAAAATGAGTTTTGAAAAACATATGTTCTAGGATTGTAATGGAACAGAAGTCAATTCATCTTGTATGTCTGCACGGTTCGACTTTTTGAATTGATTGGCACTAAACTTAAACATTCTCATATGCTTTTAATACAAATTGAATAATTCTGAATTATTTGACGACATGCGACTGATTGGTGGTCGCAGATAAATGTATCTCTTAAAAATAAACTTACATCTTATGTTACACTTAAATTGCAAAGCTGTTACAGGCTAAAGGAAGTGTCAAAATAGAAAAACAATGAATCACATCCGTTCAATTCTCACGATAACCAGTATGACATTTAGAGAAAAACAAAACATTTTAGTTTGATTTAGATAATTATTTCAAAACTGATTCATTGTAATACAAAGCAAAATTAAGTCTCTACTTGTCTAGGAAGTCCACATTAATATAACTGCATAACAAATTCAACTTCAATAATTCGCAGCTTTTTCAAAATCGCAAACCGACTACTTTTTCATATCGATTCCTTTCCGTTCCGTTACGTATCTCGATTAACTCCATCAATTTTCGTTTTCTCTCCGAGCACACTGACCATTTTTAGGATTAATGTTTGTTCCAATTTACTTTCCAACACACACCCGAACCGCTTCCGAACGATGGGTATTTCACCGGACGTCGTCGAATCGTCGCCGTTGTCATTTCGCCTACAAAAAAAAAACTATAATCATTCTACCTTCTGCCAAACTAAACCAAACTACAAAACAAAACCAAAGGATAAAGAAACTGGACTGGAAGCTTTCGCCAGATTGCAACTTCAAGTAAACTTATTTTTCTCTAAGGTTCTCTCGTATTTTTTCCTTCTTCTGTTGTATTCTTTATTCAAACAAAACACGTAACAGTATAGAGATATGTTAACTCCTACTTGCCAATATATTAAAAAAACATAATCAAGAACTCAAGCAAAACTAACCAGTACTAATGTCAGTATAATGTGCCACACAAACACACATCCACATACGCCCAGCAGCAATCCCTGTACGACATACGGAGACTGACTTTCCGACTTGTATTCCAACATTTTATTGGGTCCAATTTTGCGCGATTCCACTATTTGTGCTTCCCCGAACCTGTTCTACCTCCTACTCCTCACGACAAACGAATTCTGTATTTTGTTTCGCTGGAAAATCAGCCCGACAGGGCTCCACTATTATTACGAAAGAGCAAGTTTCATATCGTGATTTTTGCAAAAGGTTCATTTAGTTGAAAAAAGTTTCTTCAGTACAAACATACTACACACAGAAAAAAAATCAAACTTCTCACACTACTCACAACACACGAATGTCTTGCATTCATCGTGCTCAGCTTGGAAAGTTTGCTTCAACTCAATGTTTGGCCAGGATTATGCAGGTAGCAGCTTACTTTTGCAAACGTGAAAAATTTGTTGGTAATTTTGACAGAAATGAGATAAACTGAGTGTATTCGTGCACAGTGTGTGGAAGCTTTGTTCAGAAATGGCTACCCAGGTAACAAATAAGTAGCTCCAAAGCATCTTTACGACAGCCTACAGGGTGCGGCATAAAATAATGCGAAAATGTTCAAACTTGAGTATTGGGTTAATCCGTGTAGCTAGTGACTAATTTCTTTAACATGAAGTTTTGGCCGAAGGATTTGTGGCCCACTGGCAGTCTGGATCTTAATCCGTTGGATTATTTTATTTAGGCATATCCCAACAAACATCGGTGTTGAATTAGAGCTTGTTCAAGCAAATTTGGAGAAGCTATTTAGCTGTTTCTTCTAGAATAGCTGAATAGCTTCTCCAAATTTGTTTGAACAAGCTCTAATTCAACACCGATGTTTGTTGGGATGTTGAAACACGAGCCTGCAAAACATCACACCCTAGTGTGAAAACCCTGAAGTCAACCATAACACGCACAGTCAATGTCGGAGGACTACGTCCGAAAGGCATGCTCTGGCTTCCGGCGTCGGCTCGAGGATGTTATTAAGAAAAATGAAGGACACATTGAATAAATTGGTTTAAAAGAACCTTATAAAGATAACTGCATTCAGAAATGTTGATATTATTGCTTGAATTAGTTGAACATGGGATTTGAAATAAAAAGAACAAATTTTCGCATTATTTTCTGTCGCACCCTGTATCAAAAAATTGAGTTGCCTTAAATGCAACATAAATGACCGTAAGAGATGTATCAGCTCAGGGCTGAAAGTCTCTATAATAAAGAAAAAAACATAAATGCCGCTTTTGGCCCAATATACAGTTGCTTTACTGCAATGCTATGATAATGCTTCATAAATGCTATTTTGCATTCGAAATTCTTATTACAAGCTAAAACGCATTTAAAAAGCATTTGAAATCCAACATCACAACAAATAGCGTTCAGGATGCTGATATAATGCTTATATAATGCTTGTCACATCGGAAACGCAGGTTTACTGCATATGCTAATACTTATTGGTTACCTGAGTGGGCTTAGCTCAAACAGATTTGTTAAGACATATTTATCAAATTAAACTAATTACAGTACACGATCCTAAAATTTTCAACTCGTGGTGTAATAATGGAATCTCTGAAAACAAGTAAAATAAATTGACCATTATTTCAAAAAATGTCTGCTTGAAAGTTGAGCATTTCTGTCAAAATTTTTGTTTGAATAAATCCGACATATGTATCTCCACTTGCCATATTCATTGACAGGGACACAAATGTTTAGACAGAAAATGCTAGTGGAGACATCGGATTATGTAATCCAAACGCAAAGATATGTCACTGTCTTAGAAATATACCAAAGTTCATAAGATTTTCATGAGCCCATTGTAGTTTGATTCCATACGGCTCTTAATAATAAGAGAGAACGGAAAAAATATATTTTATCAAACCAAACTGCATTTTATTCATTAGAAAATCCAAAACTTCACAAAAAGTCTAGTACTTCCTGCAGTAAGCCGAAACTTTGACCATAGGTGAAAAAAGAAGCTTGTAGGCATATTCTATAGTACCTTGATTGCCTTTTTGAACTTTTCATCTGTCGTTTTGGTCACAAAATAATTTGAATATACTCTCTTCTACAAACTGACCCAAAGCTTCTCGATTTAGTGGAGCTGGGGCACGTTGGCACGCTTTTGCACGTTCCGCTTTGCCGGGAAGATCTCTTTGACCAGAATCTTCAACCGTTGATCCTGGATTTACGCTTTGTTATCCGACACGGCTGTTATCCTCATGAGGATATCCATTTTGACCAAATATTTCTTGACCATTTGGCCGGTCGCACCATTTGAGCTTCTGTTGAATAGTCCGGTCGGACAGCCGGAATCAGGATTCCGCTCGATGTACTCTCCCTTCTCCAGAAGTGCCAGTATCTTGTAGATGTTTCCGCGATCGTATCCGGCCGAAACGAAGAGGGCCACGATGGGCGAATAGGCCCGGATGGAGCAGGTGATACGAACAAACCATACATCGAAGTTGTTTCACTGTTCACGCCATAGCTGCCGTAAACAAACTGATGGAGCTGTCAAATTTCCACAGTATATACACTCTCGTTTCATTTTAATCATTTTTTTAGTACAATTGTACATTATCTCGTTTTCTCTCATGGATATGTTACTCAATTCTCGTAAAAAGAGGATCTACTCAATTTTATAAGTAGATCCAGTTTTTACGAAAATTAAGTAATATTTCCGTGAGATAAAAAGAGGTAGTAAACAATTGTACTCAAAAATGGAATACAATGAAACGGGAGTGTACGCAACTAGTATATATTGTTGTTGTTGTTGTTTCTGTATTATCGAGATTTTCAGCCTTGGGCTGGTTCATCTCCCGTCGTACTGAAACACCTCTTTGGATGTTTTTCGTAACTTGTCCGGGGGTGAGATTTGAACTCGTGACTTAGGCGTGAGAGGTATGGATGTTAACCACCACGCCGGGGTCACCCCCACTAGTATATATTGACTACAGCCCAAACAACCACAAGTCGTATAACAGTGTTCAAATAGTATCGTATATTCCTATATTTTAAGTCAACATCGCAATTAATTGTGGTCTTTATCGTGTTATGTTTACTTTAATTCGCAGAGAGTGCAAATTTTCGACTTATAAATGATGTGTCATTTATTCATCGTACTGCGTTACAAAAAAAACCGGATAAACATCGCTAAGCTTTTAAAATTGAATTTGTTATTACAAATTCAATCGCATACAATATCAAACCAACTCGTTTAAGAAAACAATGGTATAAGCCACATTTTTTGCATTCTATACGATTTGTTTACTTACATATATGTTTGTATTTCATAAATACAACTTTCAATATACATGCATTTTGGTTGTCTGTGTGACCGGTGGACCAACCACCAGGTGGCAGGGTAATCGGATAAAAAATCGGAACATTTAGTCGCTTTTTTAACGAACGCATTATGACATACATAAAGCATGCCCGGAGATGGCATTTCGCAGTAATGTTACGCCAGCGCATGAGATTTGTACCTTCACAGAGGATAGAAACATAGCTCACCGTGGGTAAAGCAGGTGCTATTTTATTCGGTGGTGAATAGACAGAGTGAAAGTGTGCACCTGGGATGGCTTGGAGTGAGTGAATCACTCTCTCTTTTAATCGACCGCTCTTACGTGCTCTCATCTGTTTTCGCCCACGTTCTTTCTCCTCCAATCGCTGCGGCGTACACTTTTGCGAGGACGCATCGCTGCTCTTTCTGTGATTCGCTGCTGTGGTTGATAGTGAAAACGTCGTCGGACTTGTAGAAAACGTTCGAAAACGGAATTTGGAAGAAACATTCTTCTCTCTTTCTTTGTTATGTAGCGTTTAAGTGATTTTGAAATCACTGCTTTATGTGAGTATTTAGAAAAGCCCACGCCAGTGAGCTCACTTGGGGCGCACGCGTCAGAGAATTTATATTCATTCACTTCTGTGAATTTGAGAGCTCTTCTTCTCGTTCTACAGCGATCGAGTATTTTGTGAATAAAAACAATCCACTCACATACGCTAACACTCGCAAACACGGTGGTGAATATAAATGAGAGAAAAAAGCTCTCGTTGAGGTAGAAAGAATGTGTGGAAAAATTAAAATCTCTCTTAAGGGAACGTCCATTAATTACGTCACGCAAAAAATGACTTTTTACAAACCCCCCCTCCCCCCCTTTTCACGTTTTTGGTATGGACCTTCAATTTTTTTGTATGGATCGTCACGTTTTCCCAAACCCCCCCTCCCCCCTTACTGCGTGACATAATTAATGGACCTACCCTTACCACACTGAGGATATGCACGGCCAGAAATTGAACTCAATTTGAGAGGCCACTTTACTCAGTCGCATGGGAGCTGCGACTCAGTTTCGTAAAAAGACTGAGTAGCTCTCCTTTTTGCGAAACTGAATCGCAGTTCCCATGTGACTGAGTAATGTGACCTCTCAAATTGAGTTCAATTTCTGGCCTTGTGCACATCACCGAACCTGTCCTCGTTAAATTACGAACACTTTTCTTTCAGTGTAAATTTTGATTTTGTTTCACTTATATGACAGTTGAAACTATCCATTTTATTTCGTGCTACAACATGTTTAAAGTCTTGTTACATTTAGTAAAATGGCGACGAATCAGGTGGAAGTGTACAAACACGTTTTGTACGAACGACAGGAAAATCCGAATTTATCGGTTTGCGATCTTGCCAAGAACCTGAAACTACCGAAAAGTAAATTATTTTGTGTTTGCAAATCATTTGACCAGCGCTTAGCTGTGGATCGGAAGGTTGGAAGTGGAACAATTAGAAAAGTATGCTCCCGACAAATGGACAAGAAGGTGGTAGCCATTATTGAGAAAAATCCCAATATTTCTGTGCAAAATGTGGCTCGTTGTGAAGTTGTGAATTTAAAATCATACGTGCAAAACGTGAAGCAGAGGCAAGGGCTGAAGGCATGGAAAGTAAAACAGGTGCCCAACCATGATGACAAGCAAAATGTTACTGCAAAAAGTCGTGCTTAGGAGCTTTACAACAATTTTGGCAAAAAAAATTCTTGTATCATAATGGACGACGAAAAATACGTTCTCGAATACTTTAAACGGCTTCTTATACAGTAATGCAAAGAAACGCCGTTGCCGACCATTCCCAGATAAAAAAAAAAGTGTCCAAATTGACAGGCCAAATGTAACTAGAAATTAGAAGAAAAATTAGTTTTCTCCATATAATTCCAACTACCTTTGCTTATTTTTGACAGATACTCGTATTTCGCCTACAATGTGCAGACTTCTTCAGTGTCTCGTACTAATAACTCGACGCAAAATACGCGTATCTGTCGAAGTTAAGCAAAGGTAGCTGGAATTAAATGGAGAATACTAATTTTTCTTCTAATTTCTAGTTACAGTTATTCCACTAAACAGCTCAAACCCTCTAGGATTCATGCCAAATGTACTTGTGGACGAAAATCTAAAAATTTCGTCTCTACCGGCACTATCAATAAGGATGTGTTAGAGAAAGAATGTCTGCAAAACCGGTTGCTACTGTTTATCAGAAGCCACGACTCTCCAGCTCTGTTATGGTGTGGTTTGGCCTATTGCAGTGGTGCTCAGGTAGATGCTTGCAGCGGGCCAAAATGAAATTTTGCGCCAATGCCACGGGCCGCAATGAGTTATTTTTAATGGCTTAAAATAATTAATAAAAAACAGCTTATTTTGAGGACACGTTACTAGTAGATGTACCTGAAATGTAAAGCAATGCTCTTTCTTCCAAAATAAAAAAAAATTACAAACAACAAAATGCAGATTTATAACACCTTTAATTTATTTGAAAATCAATAAAAAAAACTTTTCGCATTTTAATACATAATTCACTTACACTTTTCTTGAGCAAGCTTATCGAGATCAGCCTTCATGCTAGAGGTCGAAATACGCAATTAATTGTCCAAATGTTCATCACTTATCTTATTTCTTGCTTTTGACTTTACTTGCTTCATCACGGAAAACAGTTGTTCACAAATGTATGTGGATCCAAACAAAGAAGCTACGAAAAGAGCATGATTTCGCAGCTCTGGGAAGCGCTGTTCTGGAACAAATTTGGCATAGAACTCCAACAAATCATGTCGATCAAATTTTTCTCGCAGTTCCGTGTCGCACTGTAACTCAATTAGTTCCATTTGGATATTATCTGGGGCTTGTTCAGCATCAACACTGAATGGAGCAGAAAAAAGTTTTAGAATTTTGTCATGCGCTTTGAAATCTCCAAATCTACGAGAAAAATCATTTTTCATTGTTCGGAGTGCGTCAACGTATTTTTTAGTCAACGTCACATTGCATTTTCCGAGAGTAGGGAAATGGGCAAAATTTAGAATTTTCATCTGTTTCTCCCACAACACGAGTTTGTTTTCAAATGTACTGATTTGATTAAACATGCTATGCACCAATTTGCCTTTACCCTGGAGACTTAAATTCAAATCGTTCAGGTGCGTTGTAATGTCAGTCAGGAAAGCCAGATCTGTCACCCACTCCGCATTATCGAAAAACTTCACTGATTTACCTTTTCGACGATTTCTTTCCGAATATCAAATACGCGTCGCAGCACCTTTCCCCTGCTCAGCCAACGTACCTTAGTATAATATGGTACGTCACCATATCCTGCATCCGTGTCTACTAGAAGAGCCTGAAATTCTCGATGGTTCAATGCGTGCGATCGGATGAAATTAACTATTTTGATGACATCTTTCATGACATCTTTGAATCCCACGCTTTTGGCGCAGAGGTTCTCCTGGTGCACGATGCAATGGTACTGGGAGAATTGCTCCGACACTTTTGGTAATTTTCGAATTTTCGATAAAATGATTAAGCACAGAGAACAGACAAACAAGCTCAAACATAATTCATAAATAAATAAATAAATTTAAACATACATATATGTTTAAATGAAGAAAAATACCTAAAATTGAACACCATCCTTGGTACAAAATTTTCCAAATACATCAAATGTCCATAATAAATGTGATAATGCCAGTACTGTCAAAAGGCGACGTTTAAAATAGCACAACATTTTAGGCAAGAATTTTAAGGAGCTTGCACGTCTTTACGCTGCGGTATAAGCTTGAATAATTTAAATAAGATGGAAAACAAAATACATACCACACATAGCGGGAGCTCCATCGGTAACAAATCCGGACATTTTCTTCAGCGGGAGATCAAACTTTTCTAGAACAGCGCACAGAGCATTAAAGATATCAATGCCCTTCGTCGTTCTTTTCATGGGGAAAAGGCTTGCCAATTCCTCAGTCACCTCAAATTTCTTAGATATGCCGCGGATAAAAACTGCCAATTGAGCTGTGTCAGATATATCCGTGCTCTCATCCAGCGCCACTGAATAAAATTCAAAGCTGGCAACTTTTTCCTTCAAACTCAACACAAGATTTTCAGCAATGTCTTCAACCCGCCTGGTGATGGTCGCCCACGACAAACTCACTTGCGCAAAGATGCGACTTTTTTCGGGACAAATCATTTGAACCACAGCTTCATACATTCCTTAACAAACTCGCCATTAGAAAATGGCTTCGAATGGGAAGCGAGTTTTTCTGCGATAATGAAACTTGCCTTTGTGCACAACTCGTTTTCTTGCTTTCTTCTCACAAAAAAGTTTTGCTGGCTACTCAAATTTCCCCTGAACTCAGCACATTTTTCAGCCTGCGCCACACCGACATATTTATCCATTTTTGACGCATGTTTCGACTCGTAGTGACGCTTCACATTAAATTCCTTCATAACTGCAATAGCTTCGTTGCAAATCATACACACCGGTTTTTGATTAATGCACGTAAAGAAAAACATTTCAGACCACTTCTCCTGGAAAACACGTCCTTCATCAGCCTTTACCTTTATGTTTTTCATTCTACTATTTGTAGAGTATGCTAGCCAGCACTGTTGTGTTTCGATCTGTACTAAAGAATACCTCGTAAGTTTTATAATGGCGCTGTAATGAATGAAAGAGAGCGAGCCCGGAGATAATCTCTAAATTGTAGATACGCCCTAATGAAAAAAAACCCCTAGAATTGCTTGTAACTTCTCATAACTACGCACGCGACTACAGAACGGAACCAATTGACAACAGACACTGAATGGTGAAAGTGAATGAACCTGTGGTTGCGGGAGCGAAAATATGACTGCATTCTCTCTTTCTTTCCATCCCGCCTTTTTGGTCATTCATCATCTGTGTAACAAGCACGGTAAAAATTGTTCACATAAAACTATGAGAATCACAATTATTGCACAGTAAAAACTGCAACTCAAATCGAACAGCAAATAGCTACATATTCAATGAAGTTCTCATATTTTTCAAATGCTATCGCGGGCCGCATTTGCCGCCTCGGCGGGCCGCAGGATGAGCACCACTGGCCTATTGTCACTTTGCAAAAACCGTCCTGGAATGGTATAAGACACAAGAGGTCAAATACGTGCCAAAAACAGCCAATCCACCAAACTGTCCAGAACTTCGCCCAATAGAGAAGTACTGGGCACTAGTTAAGCGGAAACTCTTCGAAACTAATAATAAAGCAAATGGTATCGATGATATCAAGCGAAGAAGGAGAAACGTCATGGCGGGCGTATGTGACGATACCTTACGGAGACTGATGGCGGGTGTACCACAAAAAATTCGAGAATTTTAGAGAAAAAGGGATTAACATTTTAATCAACTGTTTCTATTGTAGATATAAATCTATTATTGAAACATAGCTCTATTATTGAAATAGTGAAATAAACAATCGGTTTTGTTGAATTATGTGTAATTTTGTTTTGCTTAGATTATATTGGTGTCCAAAGTTTAACGTGGACAGGCTTTATTTGTTATAAGAAGAGTTAATGGCAGCTGTCATTAAAGAATCCTGCATGTAAAAATATTTAATCATTGTGAAATGAGTGTACTTCAAGCTTTAAAGTAATCACTAACTGCCTAGAAGTATTAAAGATTTCAATGTGAATTGGTATGGTAATTGAACTGTAATAAACATGTTTTTAATGGAACTAAAAGAACTTTATTGTATTCAAAGCGTGCTCATTAGTAATCACCAAGTTTTAATGAAAATATCGAAATGCAATTATTATCTACTTCACTGTACTCAGAGTATTCAAATGTGATCGTAGTATAAAGGGTGATACGGTCAAAATTTGGTCAAGGGAAAACGCGTGTAAATCGGTGAAATCGTTTATTTAAAAAATCAAATTAAATTTCTTTTTCAAGTTCAATTAGTATAAAATTCAGGAAAAATATTCAGTTAGGCTTCCGCTTTTCCAAATCCGAATTGCCGGGCCTTACGCTTGACCCCTGCCATCAGATTTTGTACAGCCACCTTGTCCACCTTCTTCGCCGCAGAAAGCCAGTTTGCCTTGAACTGCTGCTCGTCCTTAGCAGTTTTTTTGGTCTTCTTTAGGTTCCGCTTGACAATAGCCCAGTATTTCTCAATTGGGCGGAGCTCTGGCGTGTTGGGAGGGTTCTTGTCCTTGGGAACCACCTGCACGTTGTTGGCGGCGTACCACTCCATGGCCTTTTTACCGTAATGGCAAGATGCCAAATCCGGCCAAAACAGTACGGAACAACCGTGTTTCTTCAGGAAAGGCAGCAGACGTTTATTCAAACACTCTTTCACGTAAATTTCTTGGTTGACAGTCCCGGAAGCTATGAAAATGCTGCTTTTCAAGCCACAGGTCCAGATGGCTTGCCAAACCAGATATTTCTTTGCGAACTTTGACAGTTTCGTGTGCTTGAAAATATCTGCTACCTTTCCCCTTCCTTTTGCCGTATAAAACTCCTGTCCCGGAAGCTGCTTGTAGTCGGCTTTGACGTAGGTTTCGTCGTCCATTACCACGCAGTCAAACTTCGTCAGCATCGTCGTGTACAGCCTCCGGGATCGCGCTTTGGCCGTCGTATTTTGTTTATCATCGCGATTTGGAGTCACTACCTTCTTGTAAGTCGATAGTCCGGCTCGTTTTTTGGCTCGATGCACGGTTGTAGACGATACACCCAGCTTATTTGCGACATCTCGGAGAGATAGGTTAGGGTTTCGCTTGAAACTACCGGCAGCTCTCTTTGTCGTCTCAGCGGCTTCCGGTTTTCGATTTCCCCCCGATCCAGACTTCCTGGCTGTCGACAAACGTTCCCCAAACACTTTAATTACATTTGTAACGGTTGATTTGGCAACTTTTAGCGATTTTGCCAACTTTGCGTGCGAGTAGCTCGGATTTTCGCGATGCGCGAGCAAAATTTTGACACGCTGCTCTTCTTGCTTGGACGGCATTTTGACAACTGAAGAGTGAATTCCAAAATCAAAATAGGAGCAACATTCCACACACACACCTTCAAAATGAGGGGTGTTCAGGTTTTTTAAATGCAAAATTGAAAGAAATACGTCAAGTTGATATTGACCAAATTTTGACCGTATCGCCCTTTAGCAACTCAAACAGTTTGGAAACAGCGCTCAGCGATGTGATGCCCCGGTAATTGTTGACATCGCGCTTACTACCCTTCTTGTAAAATGGAAACATATGAGCAGATTTCCAGCACCGAGGAAACGTACCACATGAAATAGAATGCTGGAAAATACGACGAAGCGGCAGAATGGGGACATCAATGTGTTTCTTAATAATTGCAGATGGAACTCCGTCTGGTCCCGGATTAAACGACGTCTTAAGTCGCAACGCGGAGCTGGAAATCATTGCATCGGTTACGTTCACACCACTCATCGATTGATTGTATACCGGAACATACCGGAGATTTGCTCAGAGGAGAGTAGCTCATCTGTAAAAACATTGGCAAACTTGATGGAGAACAAATGGCAGATATCGGGTTGCGACGAAGCTGTTATGCCATCGAGCACCATAGAGGATGGTAATCCGGACTCCTTGCGTTGCTTATTGACGTAATTCCAGAAAGATGTTGGATGCGATTTAAGCTTGCGTTGTATATTTCTTTGGTGACGAAGATAGCAGAACTTGCTTAAGCGCTTGTACTCGTGGTTAAGCCTGACATAATATTGTTTTAGCGGAAGCGTACGGTACTTACTGAACCTCTTGAAGGCAGCTCGCTTGGTAGTCTTTAGCGATCAAAGTTCGTTGGTCATCAAAAGTACACGAGAATCAGCACGGACGGTCTTTTTCGGGACATACATGTCAACGGCATAGGCCAAGACATGCGAAAACGTTTGTGCAGCTTGGTTAACATCTTCGGGATCTAGAATGCGCTCCCATTCTAACTGAGATAAAAAAAAATGTCTATACTTTGGTGGTCGGCCCTTCGGAAAGCAATGTTAGCAATGAGGAATTGGCATTCCCACTCTCCGCATCCAGAGTGCTTCAATTAACGTTCAAATACTTGCAGATTTGATTATAGATTTCATACAACTTCATCAAATGTCCCAGGTGCTGAATAAACTGCTTAAAACCTGTCCCGTACCCTATAACTTCTTCCCAGCATTAATTTCACTATATTCACTGGTTTTCAAGTAATGATATTATGAAGATTTCACATATGAAAACACATGATTCACCATTATGAAAAATTAGTCAACGCCCAAAAACATGTTTTACCAGTATAGAACATACTTTTATGATTAATCCACCATGTTTCCGTGCTTGAAATAATAAAATGCAATAAAATAATAAAATCCACAAAATTTTAAATACTAATTTATCAAATATGAGATAAATACCGAAAATAACTAGACAAAATTCAAGTTCGATAGAATAGAGGTGATTTATTTATTGGCATCTATCGGCACCCTGAAAGTAAAAGTACTGTTAAGAATTTGTTTTTATATTTTGGGATATTTTGCCAACTTCACAAATGTCGGTGAAATGCAAAAGGGTTTTCTTTTCTACTGATTCAATTCAAAATTTTACCCACGAATGTTAAGCATAGCATAGCATAGCATATAACATTTGCACAAAGCGTGGGGGGAGTCACCGAGATATGCCTATCCACTTCCACTCAACATTTTGCCAAAAATGTGAAGTGTCGTAAACCCGCTTCTCTCTGCGCACCTGGCCACGTCCTTACAACTGTTTGAAAAATTGATAATTGTCTTGAAATCTATTGCCGAAAGTGCTGGGAACCCAAACAACCTTCATAGACGTTCAAGAGATAAAAAATTGGCGAGTTTCAAAATTTTATTGGTAATATGGTAACATGGTAATAAATAAATATTATGATGATGTAATTAATAATGATCGACATACGATATGCTGCTTGGTAACTCTTCACAGTTCCATCATTGGCAGATGAATGTAACTCTGGAATGTGAAGGTTATTGGGCAATTAAATCAAGTATTTTAAAAATATCCAATGATCTAAATTAATAGAAAAACACCTCAAGATACAATGCACGATACTATCTGTAATAACTTCCTTGAAACCTTAAAGCAGATAAAATTTCATTATTATTATTAATTGTTTAATAATGATTTTAATATGATTATAATTATATACAATGATGATATGAAGAAATAATACGATGTGCTAATGAAATAAACTCTTGTTTCCTACTGTGCCTATGAATGATTCTTTGTGCCCATGAAATTGAAAACAAAGAATCATAAACAATAATAGTTTTTGAATTGTTAAATCTGTTTGGATGAAGAAAAAAAACATTTCTTTAGAATTTGTCGTATATAATCCTTTCTAAACAAACGTGGACATTGTGCAAAAAAATTTTACCCACGAATGTTTCAACACAAAATGTTAGTAGTTTTAAAGGGACAAAGGATTAAAAAAATAAATTTCATACGTCTTCTTCGGATTTTTGTCATCCCTTGGTCCACTGTGCAATGGAGGTATTTTATTTGCCACCCTCCCTGAATTCATACACCCACATTTGTGGTTTCAAGTCCAAGGGCAATCATTGGAAATCAGCATTGCTGCATTGACGCCTAAAAAGAACAACAATTTTATGCAAAATAGGAAAAAAAAAAAAGCTCAACTTGACCATGCATCACCCCTACAAGGTGTTATACTTGCAAATTCCACAGAAGGAAACACAAAATTGCTTTTTTCTGTGACCTAGAGCACAACTGACGTTGAGAAAAGAAAAACAACACTAGCACACAAAAACGATAAGTAAAAGAAGGGTACAGAGTAAGCCATGGAATATCCACCCCTTGAAGCTACACTAACTGCTAGTTTGCAGAACATGCACTTGCTGTTTCCGTGACTGCAGTCAGTTTATTCTGCAGTTCACCTTTGCAGCAGCCAACGAATCGCTACAAAAATACCTTTCACACTAATTTATATTATAATAACATTTACCTTTCCTCCGGTATTCGTCCTCTTGGACTCCTCGCCGGAATTCCTAGAGAAGGTTCATATCTGAAATCGCGGCTTACCACTGTGTGAGTAGACAAATCCCCTTCTACAGTGCTGCTCCTCATGCCGCGAGGCCGTATGTGATGAAGGAAACAATCTGCAGTGGAATGCCACCAACACACAATGCAATGCAGTTAAAAGAAGTCCTGTGCCAAGGGGAAGGGAAGTTTCTTTACGCTGCTTCCGGCTGGATCCAGATGAGTTTAACCAGATAACATTGAACTTTTTATTTCCATTTCCCCACTACCGAACACAATGGGCTTATGCCCAGAACAATGAATGAGCATGGAAATGCTCCTGTTTATTTTAGCAGTATTGCATTGGGAAAAGGAAAACGGAACCATGGGTATTTAGCGCTACCGTTTCTATTATAGGTTATGCATTTTCCTCCATGTTTCGAACTGTTGTTCATTTGCATTGGAAGGCATGTTGAAGAACAGAGCGTACGGCTGACACATTTTAGATTTTGAATGAAACCAAAATCGTAGCAGGAAACTAGACCTAAATGTGATTTTTTTCGCAGAATATTGTTCTACCCAGGCTAACTTTTTCTGAGAACAACAAACCAACGAGAAAACAACTTATGAGATAAAATCATTACATAATTAATGCACGGCACTGGTCATTTCTAAATATTAACGGAAAAATGAAATGGACATTTTCCTTTTTTAAATTATAAGAAATTCTTTCATGTTGTACTATTCGTATAAATTATTTAACTTGAGATTTTTCCTTTTCTTGTTTTTTTTTATTTTAAAAATGTACTTGTTTTTTTATAGAAAAACATTGATAAAATTAAAGTCCAACGATTTGAGCGCCAATACATTGGTTTCCTTTCGTAATAACGATTTTTCACGCTGAGTTACAAATACCATCAGTTCTCTAGCGCTTCAGTCCTTTATATTCAAGTTGGATGAATTGCGAAGTAGCGGAATCAATATGGGAACATTTACCTTAAATAGTTATTTTTATTTAACAAATTCATTTATATGTACAGGCTCAACCGAATCAACTTAACAGACAATAGCAGCAAAATTTTCATTTTTAATACTTATCACTTATCTAATCAACTTAACAGATAGCCAAATTTTGATTTTTGATACATATCACTTAGTTCTCTACATATCACGCTAGAACCGATTACTCGCGGTCGTCTCGAGATTGATAGGAATAACAATTTTACGGATAGGAGGATGGGAGTGAATTTAGAGTTTTGTTCACATAACACACATATTTTTAATTCTTAACGGTTTACTAGGCAACTTTCAGTTTAAATATTTTCAGTAATTTAATAAATAGATTACCTTAACAATAATACTAATAGGGTAGGTGACCCAGCCTTATGAGTAGACGTGGATTAAATTTTTAATTATAACTCAGAAAGTAATTGAGGCCTCCCTTAACTCAGTCGGTAAAGGCGCGGCTACAAAGCAACATCGTGCTGGAGGTGGCTGGGTTCGATTCTCGGTTTGGTCTAGGATTTTTTCGTTAAGAAAAATTTCTCACCTCCCTGGGCATAGGGTATGATTCTACTGATTCTACTTGCCACACAATATTCTAATGTAAAAATGGTACCTGGCATCGAAAATTCTCAATTAATGACTGTGGAAGTGCATTTAGAAAACTAAGTAGAATGCAAGCAATAAGCGAATTGTGAAAGCAATAGGCTTGTAATGCTAAATAAGAAGAAGAAGAAAGTAATTGAGTTGGACACGATGTTCAACTAGTGTATAACTATAAATAAAGTCCTAATTGCTAAACAATAAATTGATAACATGATGCCAACATGATTTTGCCGATTTTTGCTGAACTTGTGACATATTTGATACAAAGGTTGAATAAAGGTGCGGACATGAGATCCTCTTACCATGTTAATCTACAATAAATTAATAAGATTCATAAGATCAAGATCTGAATCCACGAAGCTCAGCACATGACCAAAGTGTTCCCGTTTAACTAATTTAATGCGAGTTACTTGAGCAGGTCGCTGTGAAAGTGTCTCTTGCAGATCGATCAGTCTTCGTGTGAGGTATATATCTGAGACCAAATTTGTGACACTCGTAACGTCAACGAAAGATTGCCTAATTTGGCCTTCGTGAATAATGGCAGCAGTGTGGATGTGATTGAAGCCTCTTCGAACCATTTTAAAACCTGTGATCGCCATCAGAATCCGTCGATTTGAAGATACCCAAGCATTGATTGCCAATGAAAATAACAACGGTTGGAGCCGTAGCGTTTACAATGCTGTTTGTGACAAAAAGTGCTAAATATGCTGAAAAACTGGGAATATCTTTTCAACGGAGCTAACTTTAATCTAGCGGTCTCTGTTATCTACAACAACATTTACGTTTCTTCAAGCTGAAAACTTCCGTACGCAGAGCTCTTATTCGCCGATCTTACAGACAAAAGCTCGGGAAGCTTTTCGTCGTTTTTTTTTCGGCTCCGAACATCATCAAAAGGGTTCTTTTCCAATGGCTAGATGAATTTCAGCGCGGTTTTGTAAAAATTGATCATCCATGACTAACCACATGCATGTTATACATCAGCACTCCCAACAGTCGTCTTGAAGACCAATGACAGTATAAGCATCGATTTTCCTTCGGCAAGGTACCGCACGAGTTCACACTGAAAAACCTGGAACGATTAGGATTTCCTGCCCAACAAACATCGGTGTTGAATTAGAGCTTGTTCAAACAAATTTGGAGAAGCTATTCAGCTATTCTAGAAGAAACAGCTGAATAGCTTCTCCAAATTTGCTTGAACAAGCTCTAATTCAACACCGATGTTTGTTGGGTGATAATCTGGTTACGCTCCTATCTCTATGGTAGATCTGCCTACTTCAAGCTTGGATTTGTATATTCAGGAGATGACGAGATGCCGTCCGGTGTACCACAAGGCAGCTATTTGGGTTCGTTAATTTTCATTCTCTCCGTTAACGATTTATGCCACCGATTTAAATCACACGGACGATTTAAAAGATTTCAGAACTATCAGGAGTATGGATGATTGTGCTGCTCTACAGCAAGACCTAGTCAAAACAGCGAGTCAAATTTGTGTCATTGCAATGGAATGGAGATGTAATGCTATAAAATGCAAGATCATAAGTTTCAACGTTCGCATGTAACTTTCAACTACTTTCTACATTCAGAGGTACTTGAATGAGTCAACTCTATTAGAGAGTAAGGAGAATCGTTGGATAGTAAACTTAATTTCAACGAATATATTTCCATAACTCACCACGATGTCAACCTATAAGTCTCTTCACCAACATGAGCATGAGCATGATTAATCGCCCGAGGTGTCTGTTTAAGCACCTAACCACTCTTCTTCAAAAACGGATAGCGATAGGGAATCGTCTTTCTTTTTCGGTTCTAGCACCAACAATAGCGAACGAACGAACCTCTATTGCTCATGGTAGGGAACGTGCTCACGCGACGGCGATTGTGTTTCAACTGACTTTATTTACATCTATGCTCTATGTACAAAAAAACTATATGCTGTATTGTTTGTCACAGCAGGGTGTGTTGCGACGTTGCGCGTCGCATGTGCATAGAGGGTGCGATGTGCGTGTTGATTGGTACAAATAATTATTATTTTGTGGTGTGGGTTAGAATGACTACTCTTTCGTTTAAGGAAATTTAATTTTAATACCCGTAATATTGAACAGTGTCTACTTTGTTATTGCCAGACCAACTGTTCTTACACAGAGAACCAAAATATGATGCTTGGGACTTGCATACATTCTCAATGTGTATGTCAAACTAAGGCAATACTGGCGCTGGCTTCGCCCGAATGTACGTCAAGTAGGGAATGGGGAGGAATATGCTGACGTGATACTCGCTTTATTGGAAGCCGAGAACACCTCTGCACTTCCACGAGAAATCACTGGAATGTTGAGTAAAATGGTAAGGTTTGCAGGGAGATCCATTTTTGTTAACGGTGTGCTGAATTCAACTGACATCGGTAGTGAATATGATGTTTAACTTTGTTCCCGATTTATTCTCTGTACAGAGATGAATATTAAAGTTATTCAAAAGTTGTCACCGATTTAAACCAACAGTAAGAATGCTGTTGAGGTCACTCATAAGTGTTGGTGGTTTTTTCCAGCAGAATGCAAACAAATTTTAAAACATCGAGTTTGAGGACCGATTCAAACCAACAGTAAGGATGCTATTGAAGCCACTCACAAATGGGACATAAACTCAGCCTCAAAGTGTGGTTTATTCCAGTAGAATATAAGAGTATGTTAAAAAATCTAGTTTGAGAATCGATTTAAACCAACAGTTAGTGTGCCGTTGGGGCCACTCACAAAAGCAGTTGGTTAATAGAGCAAAACCTTATTCTACACAGCAGTAACATATGTATACAACCTGAGATAACCATTCTTATAACATCAAATAATCTTATGATTATTTTTCGTAGTGAAAATTCGTAGTCAGTTCTTTCGTAGTTTTATTTGTCAATTCCTCCTCAGTTTACGCGACAAAATTGTTGGAGTAGATCTTACGCTTCAGGTTGGCCCAGAAATTCTCGATAAGACGCAGCTGGGGGACGTTGGGTGGGATCGCTAACTTGAGTTCCACATCGATATTCATCCGCTCCATCTCCTCCAATGATCGCTTCGAGTAGTGAACCGACGCCAGATCCGGCCAGAACACTGCGTCTTCGGCCTTATGGTATTTTCTGATGAACGACGCAACTTCCGGCAGGCATTTCGTACTATAAATTTTCCCGTTTACGGCCTGTCCGGAGCGAAAGAAGAGCGGCTTTGGCATCTCGTTCTCGCTGATTGTCTGCCACAGCAGCACCTTCTTGGGGAACTTGGTGTGTGAAATGAACTTCGCCTCAGAGCTCACTTCTTTCGTGGGGGAGGTAAAATACGAAGTGTCCTGCCAGTCGTTGCCATCCAGTGTGAGATAGGTCTCGTCGTCCATCAGAACCGCCCCGTCGCGATGCGCCGGGAAAATCGAGTTAACCATCTTATTCAGCCATCGTCGCTGCGTCATTGCCTGCAGCTCCGAAACCAGTGGACGCGACTTCCGCTTCCTGACATAAATGTTCATGTTTGCCAGGCACTTTTTCACTGTTTGGCCGGTTGAACCGACCTCCCGGCTAAGCGCACGCAGCAATGTAGTAACTTTTCCTTCGGTCTTCCTCTTAATAATCCTTTGGAGCTTCTTGTTGCTCAGGGCATCGGCCGTCCGGAACCGGGCTTTCTTTCGATGCTCTGATTGTTGTCTAATAGTGCCAAAATGTTGAAGATGCCGGAACGGGCGTATCCGACGTCCACAAAGTGCCGTACGATGTCCGTTTTCGACGCGGCGGGGTGCCGTTATTTGAACTCGCACACTTCTGAAAGGAGTTGCTTCACTGTTTGGGAATCACAGTTGGAGTTTGACTGATAGAGATGTCAAATTTTGTCTGCTGACTCATGAGTTACTAGGATTGATGCTGCATGAGTAGTTTCGTCAGTGCGGGTGAAGGTAACCCGCATGAAAAATCGGCAGTTTTTGTCCATTTTATTTTAATGCAAGCGTTAACATTACACCGGCATTCTTCATAAGAATGATTATGTATGAATATTTTTTGAGAACGAAATAGAAAAAAAGGATCAAAAATAACAAAAATAGCAATCAAAAGCTAAGAAATCAATAATAGGTCAGAAAATAAACCCCATGCAAACCTCATGAAATGTCAGCTCAGTTAACTCATAACTATCTTTGAAGGCGTGAAGCAAAGAGCGTATAAAACTCTTCTCCGGAGGAAAGTTAAACGGTTAGATTGAAAACGTTTCTGAAACTTTTTTTTCATTCATTTTTTTACTATTTTGTTGCGTTAATACATCGCAGATTCTTTTGCTTTCCAACTTCCTCTTGAACGAGAAAGTTAGCAACTTATCGAAGCAATTTTTCCAAGTTTTCCCGTAAACAGTTACTGCTCCACTATAGAATCGTTTCTCATACTCACTACGACCTATGATAAATAGAAGATTATGAGTTTCACTTTTTAATAGTTCTTGCAGCCCAGCGGCAAAGAGTTGTTCTCCTGCATTCCATAAAATCCATCCAGCCAGGAAAACAAACAACTTGCATTTAAAAAGACTTTCACGTAGATAAAGTACTCCGAAGCACACTATCTGTCGTTGCAATCGTTCACATAAATTCATCCTGACAATCACTTCTTCCACTTGAATGGCTTTGCACTAACTTGTTGCCGAGGCGAAAGACTTGTAAAATGGTTTTCCGCTCAACACCCGTTTCATGTTCATGGGAAGCAGCTGCTATGTTGAACCATTGATTCAATAAATTAAAATGTTGTCCGACTTTTGCGCTCACTTGCACCCGTGACCTCCATCAAACGTCTTTCGCTCTCAATCTATGGCACCAGCAGTTGATCCGCTCCAGTCGTAAAAGACAAAGAAGACGTCAGAGCTGTAAATCCATATTTCAAATAATAGCTTCCGGGTCGAGTACAACTTTGTCCCCTGACCGTACATCTTTTACTATCACCCAGAGACCGAGCGTGGTTCCGCTTTTCCTTACACATCCCATATTGACTCATAAATTTCCACGTGCTTCCAGCTCTCAGCACACTCCAGCTAAACGCTTAGACTGACTCGTTGGACGATAAAACGCAGAAAGTTAACCGGTAGTCTCCGGCGTGCATGGAAGCGATTGAGCTCCAAATCAACGATCTCTGAACGACGATGGAGTGAACTGGTTGTTAGATGAAACAAAACGTACGACATGTGTGAGAGTAACATTAAATGCCACGATGCCAGTAAACGATCTGCTTCAATTCGTTGAGGGGTGTTTTCACAAATGCATCACGTTCCGGTGGTTGAATCCGTAAAAAGGTCTGCTGGGTTGACTCTTGGGCCGGGTATTTCTGGTGATGATGATTATAAATAGGTAGATAGATTTTCAAGGATTAGGGTGAGAGAGCAACGTTTAAGTGACAGGACTTCGAACTCCTAATAACTCTCGTTCAACTACACAGAATACCTTCATACAGGGTGTGGCAGAAAATAATGCGAAAATTTGTTCTATTTCCTACAAATCCCATTTTTAACTAATTCAAGCAATAATATCCACATTTTCGAGTGTAGTTATCTTTATAAAGTCTTTTTAAACAAATTTATTCAATGTGTCCTCCATTTTTATTGATAACATCCTCGAGCCGACGCCGGAAGCCAGAGTATGCCTTTCGGAGGTAGTTCTCCGACATTGACTGCCATGTGGGTGTTATGGTTGACTTCAGGGTTTTCACACTAGGGTGTGATGTTTTGCGGACTCGTGCTTCAACATATGCCCAAATCGAATAATCTAACGGATTAAGATCTGGACTGCTAGGAGGTCACAAATCCTTCGGCCAAAACCTGCATCCTGCTGTAGGACAAAGTTTTGATCCTTCGAGAAATTGGCCTTACCCCAGGGAAGCCCTTGGTCCTTTAAAATACCGATATTCACTTCGGGATTGATTTTAACTCCATTTCAAACCGTTGGACGCCATCAAGCCAAAAATCATACACCAACCGGATGTTTGACTTGAAATTTGAGTTTCACTTTTTCCGGAGCGTTCTCCATTTTCTGCGGTGAAATGAATCGGTCCGTGCGGCTGTTGGCTACAGCATCCATCGATGCTGAAAAGCTTTTTTATGCTGCAGGAACTTTTTCATGCGGTAAACTGTTGCCGAATGGCACCCTACCACCTTAGCAATCTCTTTCGGCTTCTTCTGGGCAAGCAACCAACTGGTGATCACTTCTTTCGTGAACATTTTAACAAATTTGCAATAAAACAAATAGAATGTGTGGATGCGGCACTTGAAAGTAAACATAAACAAATACACTTTCGACAGAAATTAGTCACTCGCTACACGAATTAACCCTATACTCATGTTTGAACATCTTCGCATTATTTTCTGCCGCACCCTGTATATACACCATTCGGTTGGAAAAATTCACAATCTTAAGCATTCAAAATAAAAAACACGTGCTGTACGTTAACAGCAATTCCATAGAAAAAAGTTGTACTATTTAACCGTATGTCATAATTATTGGAACTTTTGTTACTTATCAAAAACTATTAGACTCATTTTTTAACTAAATTATGGGGGACCATTTCTGCGTTGGGTCCAAAAAATAGTTTTTTTTTTCAAATATATTTTTCAAAAACTCATAACTTTTGAACCATTGAACCGATTTTATCTTCTTAATACGTAATGAAAACATATGATAGTGAGCAAAAACATAATTTTGAAAAAAAAATGTAGTTCAAAAACTAAAATACACGTATCGTCAGCTATTAAAAAAGGCTAATCTTTCAAGAAAAAATATAAAAATGATGTCATCGAAACCATAAAAAAAAACAAATACACTCCACGTTTTCATAACAAATATTACAGTTAAGGTAAGTTTAAATGTGCATATTTAAAAAAAAATACCATTAATTTACATATTTAGTAGATACATCGGTTAAGTGATTTAAAAGTTATAATTTTTCTAAATAATGTATTTTTAAAATATGTAAATTTTTCGGACAACTTTAACGAAATGATTGAAGCTTGCACATGATCTTTCTGTTGAGATTCTGCTGAAACTTCTTCGCGATTATTTTGACTACATTTGACGTAGGAATACGTTTGTGTTTTCAATACTGGGGTACATAACTATTCGAATTAAAAAAAAAATGAAGCGTCGTGAAATGCGGTCAGGTTTTGAACGTTATGAACTAAGTCATTTCACGATCGATTTCCAAAATGTTTGCACCCATCGATCGGGACATTAACTACGCTTTGCAATCATAATTTAAAACTTTTGATTTTTAACATTCATCTGACGTGACGATCCATACAAAAAATTTAAAGGTCCATACAAAAAACGTGACAAGGGGGGGAGGGGGGTTTATAAAAAGTCAATTTTTGCGTGACGTAATTAATGAATGTTCCCTTGTTCCGATTTTCTGTTGTTTACCACAGAACTTTCCGTTGTGTGATGGCCTAACTCCAGTTTTCTGAAGCGCATCCATCCTTCCACTATGCCAATTAAGTGTTTGGCTGTCAACTCCACCTCTTGTATTCACCATAGACCATAGACCTCTAACGTAAAGTCGTCCGTGAAACCGTCAATCTTTAACCCGATGAGGAACGTAAATCGCAACTCTTCGTCGTGCATCGACTTCCAGAGCGACGGACCCAGAATCAAATCTTGTAGTCATTTGAATACGTTCCTGGCCTGCTTCAGTGTTGTACACTAATATCCAATTCTGGAAGTAGTTTTCCATAATCCTGTACAGGTACCCAGCGACCCGGAGAAGATGGAGCGAGTTGGTGATAACCTCCTAACCTGCGCTATTGATCGCGTTTCTCACGTCAAGGGAGACCACTACTCTGTAGCGGACTCCCCGTCTTTTTCGTTGGATTGCCACCTCTGTCGTCTTGGTGACGGACATGATCTTGCCCTTACGGAAGCCAAACTGGTTTTTTGACAGACCAAGTACACGGAGAGAACGTGCACTTTGACAGCCTGTTGAGGATTACCTTCTCCAGCACATAACATGCCACGTCCAACAGGCATATCGGTCACCGATGGATCATCTGGTGAATTCCCTGTCTTGGGAAGAAATACGAAGATCTGGCCATGTTCGGTATACCGTTGGTTCCGGGCGCTATGTTCACCTTTTCCATCAAACAGTTCATTGTATGACACCGTCGCCTCATTGCATTGTCCACGTGATTGTGGATGTTCAGTTGCGACCATCGGTACAGAGCTATGACAGCGTTATGGTCTGGGATACTGGAACGCTGGTCATGGGACAAATCTACGGCGGTGGTGGGTCAGGGACTCGGATCGTGGTTTAGAAAGTGTGCTCGGTAAGAACCACCGCTCCCTTAGTTTTGACCATGATCATCCTTTAAGGGCTGTTCATTACAAAAAGTGGACATCAATGGTATCAATGGTTCAGGATTAAAACTTAGCGCAAAATTGTGAACTTTCACTCAGTGTGTGAAAACATTGTTTAGTTTTGCAAAACACCTGAAAAATCGTAAAAAAAAATGAAATATGTCGAGCAATCACTCGCAGATTAAGTCTGCACAAATGATTTTGGTCGCAAATTCGAGTAAGTAGCGCTACGAGTTGATCGCCGCATGGGTCCTGGGTTTTGCTCAAATTATGTACCCTCTCAAGCACCTCTTTGTCGAAGTATGATGTCATCCATCTGCAGGTGAATGGAGCGGGTGCTCTTCTCTCCGTACGTGCCTAGTAGTTTGGACCCCACTTTAACGAACCGCTAGTCACTATTGGTGTAGCCATCGTTCGCCCTCTAGTTGCTCAACAGCCTAGGGCTGCCGAACGTCACGTCAGTGATCAACTTCATTCCGTTTCTATGGTATGTACTCTTGACGCCTACTTTAGCCCGGTCTACATTGACTCAGCCAAGGCCTCAAGTAAGTTCTGGCCCCAGGGGTTGGTAAAGCGACACCTCCACTCCATGGCCCAGGCGTTGAAATTCCTTACTACTGCCAAGAAGCTGAATATTTCCCATATGTCGATCCAGAATATCACGATTTGCAACTCAAAGCATATTTAAAAAAATAGCGAAATCTCGGATTAACAGAAACACCATCACTAAGTTTCCACTATTTTTTATAGTTAAAATCAATATTTTATTCTTGTTCTTCGTCTTCAACTAAAAACCGTAGAGAATACTCTACCTACTATCCGTAATCCTATTTTTAATAACGTTTTGGCTAATGTTAAAGCCAAAATATTCACTGGTATCGTTAAAGGCTCACGGTCAGGTGTCAAGTGGATTGCTGAAGCCATAACTGGTCCGGTGAACAAGTACAGCGACTACTTGTGCGCTCCTCAATTGCCGAGGTGGGACGTGAAGAGGAACATCGCGTAAGAGTTCCGGACAGTCTATATTGATGCGTAACAGATTGTAGACAACCAGTTGCTGAATGACTCTGCACCTAGCCCGCAAGGTTTGCAATCCAATCAGCATACATCGTTCGGAATAGTCGGGCAGATTTAACGGGTCGTTCCATGGAAGATTCCGTAGCGTGAATCGGATGAAGAGCCTTCGAGTTTGTTCGAATATGATGATCAGTGATGCTTCGCGGTGACCCCGTAGAATTCAACTGTGTTAGATCGTTGTGACATCCAAAATGCCGCTGAGTTTTGCTTCAGGTTCGCTTGCACTTCCTGGGCGTGTTCCTTATAACAGGATTATAGTAGTACGTTGTATCTCGTTTCGATTAATCAGTGGACGTGACTTCCGCTTCCTGACATATAGGTTCATGTTCACCAGGTACTTTTTCACTGTTTGGCCGGTTGAACCGACCTCCCGTCCAAGCGCACGCATCGATGTAACCACTATTTACCTCGGTCTTCCTCTCCAGCATCCATTGGAGCTTCTTGGCGCTCAGGGTCGTCGGCTGTCCGGAACCGGGCTTTCTTTCGATGCTCTGATTGTTGTCTAATAGTGCCAAGATCTTGTAGATGCCAAAACAGGCGTATCCGGCGTCCTCAAAGTGCCGCACGATATCCGTTTTCGACGCGGCGGGCTGCCGTTCTTTGAACGCGCACACTTCTGAACGGAGTTGCTTCACTGTTTTTGCCATAACGGTTAGAGTTCGACTGATAGAGTTGTCAAATTTTGTCTGCTGACTCATGAGTTACTATGATTGAAGCGAATAAAAAAGTTTTGCGGCTAGTCATAAAAGAAAAAGTTGAGAGGTTCAAGTTCAGTATGTAATAATGCGTTTGTTAATTTTAACACACTCGTTTTGAAATTTTTTTTTACTGGCAAGCAACCGTTGCCACCTTGTACACCATTTTTAAAATCTTGGATCATAGGGCCTCAAGCGAGAACTTTAAAAGTGCCGACTTCAGATGCACATTGAGACCCGGAATACGCTCCCAAAGAAAGGTGCAAAAGTCTCTGAAAATAATAAATAAATGAGAAACTTAGTAACTGTAAGCCTGACTTATTCAGCACTGAAGCAAACAAAATTTAACTGCAAATAAAAAATACCTGTGGAACAAAACCCAATATCTACATTTTACAGACTCAGAGTAATTTTTTTTGTGCTGTTGAGGTGTAATCCGATGCGATGTAAGCAATGAATATTTTTTATTGTATAGCCTAAGCATCGTTCTCATACTATTTTAACAATCAAATCATACTCCATTCACGTTATCCATTTTTCAATTCATTCCTCTCAGGCAGCGGAGAGGGGTTGAAAATGAATATTTTCACTCTTCCACTTGGTCGTAAAACCATACAAAAGGGTCAAAGCAACCCGAATGCGTTTGCTGTCTCTCGCCTTCCGTAATTGTTTGTGTTTATTTTGCATTCACGTGAAGCCATGCACCATTGTCTCTGTAGGGTATGTAACCGTGTCAACATAGCTTTCTTTTAAATTAAAAATTAAACTAATTAAAGCCTTATTGTTCTAACGTTTCGAATCAATTAAAATTGTCTACCAAAACCGAAGACACATTTGGCATTATTGGATTCCTTAAGTCTAAGAGGTTCTACACCGTAGCTCATTCTAACAAATTTTACGACCGCTTTCCTGTCCTGTGTCCAGAATGCTAAATCATTCCACACAATGCCACATTTTAGTTGTAAAAAAAAGTGGTACATGTTCATTTGCACAATAAAACGATTCGTATATTTTTGGTCATTCGTTCCGGGATGTTTTCTTTTCTACTCCTAGATTTTCGCTGTTACAGTAGCTTTAAAATTCGCCAGTTAACCTTGTTGAAAAATTTGCATTCGCTTTCGCTGGAAGTGACGGAGAAAACTAATGTTTATCAAAGTAGCTTCATGCCAGAGTAAGCTAGAGACCGTTTACCATCCAGCTAACTCGGGAACGTGGCCAGGAAGCGGAATAACAAGAACATTGTCGGATTACAATGATATTTCCTTCCGCTCTTTCCGGTGCCGTCGCCGTCATTTATTTTTCAACAACTCTGTTGGTGGCAAAAAGGTTTCACAAGGATAGAACGATAAAAGCAGGTATACCGATAGGATTATGCCGAGACCAGCGAGTGAAAGCTGTTTACTGAATTATCATAATCGGGTGGATATTTTCTGGTTAGATAATCGAAATAATGATGATTGCTGATGGGGTAAGGATAAAAAACTGATGGTCAAAATGGAAGGTCTAGGACAAAGTGTCCAGTTTGGCTGAATAACAATTGAAAAAAAGGGACGATTATAAGTTTGTCTCTATTAAGTTAGTTCATTATATGAAGTGAAGTTTGTTTTGTAAAGGTATATTGTAGCAGGTAATCCTGACATTACAGCATTAATTTGTCTCTCCTAATATTTACTCAGGATACGCAATTATCTCATGACAACTACTACAGCTAAGGTCGGTGGGATAAATCTGAGGCGTTATCACACTGGTCACGTCTAGCTTCGGAAAGGATGTTGTGCCTTTGGTCCCGGCTCACGTGTTGATGAATGAGATACAAACAAAATTTCATTGATTCCTGTATTTATTCATGATGAAACAAAATGACCCACTCCTGTCGGGTGACCAAAGCAGTTGGACTTGGATGGCCGTCGATAAAAGATGATTCTTCAACTCTCGTCAACGGTCAACAAATTCTGAGGCATGACTATTGATCAGTTCTTTTCAGTTTTGCCAAGAAATGTTGTTTCAGCACGCCCAAAAATAGCAATTGGCCCGGGAACATAGGGGTGGGCGTTCTTCGAAACAAATGAGATCTTCAAACCTTCCTTCCAGATTCGGCTAGAACATAACAATATCCATCGCGTAGTGTTTCTTAATAAAAGTCGCCACTTCTGGTAAGCACTTAGAGCTGTACACCTCTCCGTTGACTGCAGCAGCTCTGGCATTAGCCACATGTGGATCTTCTTCGGGAATTTCATGTGGGAGATGTACTTCACGTCACTGCTCAACTCCTTCTAGGAGGACGTGAAATAGCTGGGCCTCTACCGCTCATTTCAGTAGAGCTTCAGGTACGTCTCGTCGTCGATGATTGCAACCACGCTGAACTTTGCAGGGAAGACATCTAGATGAGCACGTTCAGTCGCGGCTTTTAGGTGGTCACTTTCGCTTCATCACAACGATGTCCATGTTTACCAAATTCAGTTTCACCGTCTGGCCGGTCGCACCGAGCTTCCGGTGCGGAAAAATGTCGCCACCTTGCCTTCCGTCTTTCGCTCCAGCGCTTGCTGCAGCTTGTAGTCACACAAAACCGTAAGACGACCGGAACCTGGTTTGAGCTCAGTGCTCTCACCTTTCTCCAGGAGCATCACAATCTTGTATATGGTCAGTCGGTTGTATACAGCCGACACCAAGTGCCACAGAATGACGGACTTCCTCGTGTATAATTACAAACAATCGAAAGTAGTTGCTTCACTGTTCTCACCATGGCTGCCATAAACGTATTGATTTTGTTTATTCTTTGTCGAGTATGTTCATCACTTTGACCATTCCTTATATCTTTCGTGGTATATTTCCCGTTTTGATATTGCATTATCAGTATGCCGTATCATTGCTATAGAACACTCAAGAATTGCTCGAATTTCTGCTTGTAACACGGTTGGCCATTAACCCATAGATATGGAGACATTTTCCCCTGGACCAGTTACCTCTACTCCCACAAAATCCAAGATAATTGTTCCTGGACGAATATTTGGCCCTACATTTTTACCGACTAAAATGATATCTTTTCTCCATTAAGTCTTCATTTTTCATTACAAAGAAATCAAATTAATCGTTTTCTAAGTACTAGGATATACTTTAAAATCACCTTCAAGAAAGTAAACGAACTGTATGTAAATATGTAGTTTTTTAGACTACTCATAGAAAATGAAAATTATAAGTTGGACCCACCACCAGGTGGCAGTTTGAGCGCATGAATAATCCGTGTAAAGTAAAGTATTAACAGACTTTAATGCAATGCATCGGTGAATCGGTCCCCTCTCTAACGATACCGTCAATAAAAAATAAACAATAAACAATAAATAATAAACAATAAACAATAAACAATAAACAATAGACAATAAACAATAGACAATAAACAATAAACAATAAACAATAAACAATAAACAATAAACAATAAACAATAAACAATAAACAATAAACAATAAACAATAAACAATAAACAATAAACAATAAACATTAAACAATAAACAATAAACAATAAATAATAAACAATAAACAATAAACAATAAACAATAAACAATAAACAATAAACAATAAACAATAAACAATAAACAATAAACAATAAACAATAAACAATAAACAATAAACAATAAACAAAAAACAATAAACAATAAACAATAAACAATAAACAATAAACAATAAACAATAAACAATAAACAATAAACAATAAACAATAAACAATAAACAATAAACAATAAACAATAAACAATAAACAATAAACAATAAACAATAAACAATAAACAATAAACAATAAACAATAAACAATAAACAATAAACAATAAATCAATAAACAATAAACAATAAACAATAAACAATAAACAATAAACAATAATAAACAATAAACAATAAATAATAAACAATAAATACAATAATAAACAATAAAACAATAAATAATAAACATAATATGAACAATAAATCAATAATAAACAATAAACAATAAACAATATAACAATAAACAATGAACAATAAACAATAAACAATAAACAATAAACAATAAACAATTAACAATTAACAATAAACAATAAACAATAAACAATAAACAATAAACAATAAACAATTAACAATTAACAATAAACAATAAACAATAAACAATAAACAATAAACAATAAACAATAAACAATAAACAATAAACAATAACAATAAACAATAAACAATAAACAACAATACAGTTTCCAAGAGCTCATCCACCTCTCCACAATGCCAATGGAGTGCGAGATTATAAGCTCCACCTCTTCGATGGATTCACCATGTATCTCAATGGTGAGGTCATCTTCACCCCATTCGGGAACTTGAGTCGTAATACCTCGTCGTACATCGTATTTCACAACACCGGAGCAAGGATCGAACCTTGCAGGACGCCTGCAGTGATCTGGACATGCCTCTGACCTGTGTGTTGTACACCAGTACCCGATTGCACAGGTTCCAACCCAGGAACCTGGAAGCATTGGAGCAAGTTGACGATAGCCTACCAACTGGCGCTTTAGAACGCGCTTCTCACGTCAAGGGTGACCACTGCACAGTTTTCGAAGGCCTGACTAAATACATCTGTGCTGAAGTGTGATCGAAGACTTGGACAGAGTAAATGTAGAGACTTCTGGACTACCTTATGTTATTACTTATTGAAGAATTCCATATTTCTTTTTGACATCAGCGTTATTTAGAGTGGATTGCTGCTGTCGGATTTTGCACGAGTCATTCAGCTCATTCTCGTTTGCCGAGTCACTTAGTTCCAATCATCTTTGTTTAAGCCATTTAGTTCTCACACGTCGACTCAAGTGTTCCCCGACGGTGGATGGATCTACCTTACGCCGATGAAGAGTTCCACGACAATGGGATTTCTTCCGATTCCGAAGCACGGTGACTTAATCTCTAATCTACGCTGCAGGCGACTCAAGCAGTCCCCGGCGACCTACACTGCCGGAGAGTTCCTCAGCTGTGGAACATCCCCTGAAGCCGATTACCCATTGCTTCATTCAGTCACTCATTTGGTAATGCGTAATGCCTCCGCTCATCACTTTCTACGTATTTTAATCACGACACATTCTCTGGGCAACGTTTTATAGGCTGGTAAACAATGGCTGCTTCCGGAATTTTTTTGAAAATGCAACCACCTTGAAGTAAACTACCACTTCTATTGTAAAGGGCAACTCCTGTACAATCATCGCGGTAATTCACTATGATTAACCTAGCATTCTCGAGAAATTTGCGAGGCAAGCCAATGTTTACGTTTGCGACATTGGCCCTTATGAAAACTCCATGTCGAATTGATTCCTATAACATGCATGACCTGACAGAAATTGTGTCAGTTGACCTCACTGTGTTCATCCACCTCACTGTGTTCACCCACGTGGAAACGTTCGGGATCAACCTGTCACCCTCCTCCCTTCAGTTATCGAAACGTCGTCGAAGGAAGAGAAGCAACGCATCAAAATTTCGCACGTGCATAGCGAAAATTCAAACTGCGCTCACGCCAAGTTGACGAAATTGTTGAATGTGGCTAAATCAACTGTTACCAACCAATTAAAAGTGTTCGGTGAACGTTTGTTGACAGCCAGGAAAACTGGAGGCTTCAGTGACGAAAAAAGAGCTGCCCGCTGTTTCAAAAAGAGTGGAACCCCAACCTCTCCATCCGAGATGTCGCAAAGAAGCTGGACTGTCGACTCACATGAAAGTGGTGACTCCAAATTGCGACGATAAACAAAATATGTCGGCCAAAGCACGATCGTGAAAGTTGTACACGACGATGCTGCCGAAGTTGGATTGCGTGTTACAGGACGATGAAACTTACGGCTTCCTAAACCGAAATTTTATACGGCTACCGGAAGAGGAAAGGTGGCACATATTTTCAAGCGCATTAAACTGTCTAAGTTCACGAAGAAATATCTGGTGTGGCAGGCCATCTGTACCTGTGGCTTGAAATGCAACGTTTACATTGTGACCAGAACCGTCAACCAGGAAATTTTTCTGAGCGAGTGCCTACAAAAACGTCTACTGCCTTTCCTGAAACGACACAATTTTTCCGTTCTATTTTGGCCGGATTCGGCATCTTGCCATTGTGGAAAAAAGGCCATGGAGTGGTATGCTGTCAACAACGTTCAAGTGGTGCCCAAGGACAAGAACCCTCTGAACACGCCAGAGCTCCACCCAATTGAACAATATTGGGCCATCGTCAAGCGGAACCTTAGGAAGACTCAAAAACTTCTGCGGCGAATGAAGTGGATAAGGAGACTGTACAAAATCTTATTGCAGGTGTTAAACGAAAGACCCGGCAATTCGCATTCGGTAAAAACGAAGCTTAGTTGAATATTTCTCCTGTATTCTGTATTAACTGAACTTAAAAAAGAAATAGAATTTGACTTATTAACAAAAACTTTGATCGACTCACACACATTACTATTTGACCAAACTTTGATCTGAGCACCTTCTGTTTTTTAATATTTTTCGTAGATAACCATGGCATCTTAGGTGCCACTCTGCTTTTAATACCATGTTCATGAAGCTGATATTGCACTGTTTGAAGTGTCACATAAATTGAAAAACCAGTTTCGATTTGTTTTACAACTTAGGGAACGAAATTTGTGGGTTTTTTGGCATTTTGAAGCGGAATAACTTAAACATTAATATTCAAATCTACCTAACGACGGAGTGTGCACTGTTGGCAATGTTAACAATCGATAAAGTGACAGCTACCTTGTACACTCTAAAATAAAATTAACTATGTTCAGGTTGATAAAGTTTTTTGCGTACTATCATTCCGTTGATTGCACCATAGTTTTCCAAAGGAAGAAAAACGTTGTGTAAATTCTATGGCTAAATTATAAGCACATCAATTTGAACATATTAACTTTTAATAAACACTTTACCTAGCATCTAGCACAATATTGGCTTTTAAGTTCGTAATTCTGCTGAAGTGTAGGAGGGATTCAGTCTCATCTGTGGTGGATTAATTAAGGTTTTTTTTTTAAATAATATACCCCATGCGCCCCTGAAATTTACCACGAAATAAATTTAAAATCTTTTTTAAAATACGAAATCAATAAATGTGTTTATACTGTGAAAATCCAAAGTATTTATTTTCAACAGAGCAATAGCAAACCAGCGTGAAGTTGTGAAGTTGGGGAACGTTAAAAACTCAAAAACGAAGAAACGACCGCTAACTTTGTTCTCATGGCAACATTTGTGAGTTTGTGAGCTACCAGGACATACGCATCGTTCTGTGGTTAGAACTTTTCCTACAACAAAGAGTCTTGCAATTCATTACAAAAAAACAATATCCTAAGAATGTATCTGAGCACGAAGTTGTTCAACTAATGAAACCACATTTTTGAACCACACAAGAAAAGCATTTTTAGTCTGCTATTTTGCTGCATATTTACTCATCAGAAAAAAATAAACTTCCTTTAAGACCAGTCTTACTTGAAAATGGAAGCGATTTAAAAATTCAGCAGCATTCAAACCAAGGAAAATATGTACCTCTATATGGTACGAGTATAAGTTAAACCTTTTCATCGAGGCACAAAAACCGTTGCCAATTTTCTGCCATGAAAAAAATACATTCACGTAAATACCCCAACCAAAAACTTGGAAACGGTGATCGATTGGCAGAAAGAATACCGAACGGCAATCAAATTAGTGCCACCATCCTCAGCATTCCCAATGCATCATCGCAAGGCGCCACGCAGATTTTGCACTCTGAACGCTCGGCTTTTTGCTTCGAGGGGAAAAATAAAATATTTTCGGTTTATTATTGGGAAAAAAGTTTTAATCCTCCAACTCTTGAACCTTCACGTTCACCCGTTCGCCAATGGATGATGAGAAGGGGTGGTTGGTGGTTTCGTTCTGCAGTCTTACTGCCAATTGAAGGTAAACATTCTTGTCTGATTTGAGTATCGATCATGCTGATAAATAAAGTCGAAGAACTTAATCAATCTAATACAAATTGAAAACGTCAATCGGAGTTTGGAAAGCGGAAGATTCTTTGACTTGACTTTGACGAACAGGGTTAATTTGGAAGCATTGATTGTGGGGAAAATTTAAAATTAATTTAGGTATAGCGTTGCGTTTAGGCGGAAACCATTGACATGAATAGCTACGTCTTAAGTATAGAATTTGTTCAAATCTAAAAATCTTATTTTTACCATGACTAACCCCATAAAAACCAACAACCACGAAACATATTCAATTGATGTGTTCCACGAGACCACAGCCAAAAAAAAAATGAGAAAAGAAAATTAGCCAAGCCGAGCACATTTCGATGATTGCAATTATACACTATAAAACTACAAAAACAAACACACACACCCATACACGAACAAATTTTCTCAGAACCATGTTGTAAATAACTAAGAAATCGATCACTAGCGCACCAAAAAAAACGGCCTCAATCATTTCCCCTGTCCGTTTAACCTGAGAAACCAAATCTACAACGATATTTACCCCGTCCCCTACAGTGTATTCCACGGTGCGACAGTTGTAGCCTTCTGGACCGATGCTTTCAATGTCCGATCCTGTCCCGGCCGCACGCTCGAGACTGCGGATGTCAGTTTGCCCTACTGCATCGAGCCGAAGTTGACAGCTAGCATTTGGGGACCGATCCTCCGCGTGGGCTTCACCTGAACTCGCAACCAACAACAATGACAACGCTATCGCAAGAGCAAGAACAGCCTCATCCGAGCAGCAGCAGCAACCAAAACCAGCAGACGCAGCTTCTTCTGCAGCGCCAACGCTCCTCTGAACAGGAACTTCTGCAGCCGAATCATCGTCCACTTTTGATGAAAGCATCCACCATCCAGCGCCAGCCATCATGCCAACAGCAGCGACCACTATTGTCACATGCAACTAGCCTAGGACACCACTATCATCAACCACTGCAAAACCAACATCATCATCATCATCATCACCATCATTCGCATCCCCGTCTCAGCCAAAAGAATCGTCAGAAGTTGTTCTCACGCAGCCGTGGATACAAATCGGTCTGTAGCGGTAGTGGGTCCCAACATATATGTGCGAGTCAAAGCAGATGCTCGAAGGATCACGACGAAGACATTGAAGCCTGTGTAAGTTAACAGATTCAAGTCCTTTTGTTTTCAACCACAGCTTAAAACAGCACTCATACACACTCATTTAGAGCAATGGCACATATCAAGGCAACTGGCAACTCTTCCAGAATCTAGGCGACGCATGAGAAAACAGAAGAGTAGCCTGTCCTGATGATATGTTGTCTACGGTAATATCGAATGTCTGTCAGGTCCGTCCACACAACTTGTCCATGTTTCCCCGTGTCCGTAATTACCCCAATTAGCTCATAGTTGAACATACAACTATTAGACTAGAATGCTAGTGACAAACACAAACATGCTGCAAATACACAAATGTTGACATATACACTCGAGTTCATATCAATTAGTTTATACTGATAATGTCAGTTATCAAGAGCTTGTAAAAAATTCAGCACAGTTCAATGCTCATAACGTATGAGAAATAATTGATTTTATTTTTATGCAGTTCCTGTTTATTTAGTTCATTTCAAACGTTTCAACCTGTTGGTATTTAATATGCCAAATCTGTGTAGTATTTAATCCTATCCGTAGCACTTCCAAGTAAACTTTGCATTGTAATTCTACTCACTCTCTGTAGACTGAATCCTAGCAAGGCCTACTATTGAATGGAAGAAATATTGGGAAGTTTTTCGCTTATCAAGATATCGTAAGTTTATTATATAACAGCATATGATTCCATCAGTTATCTAGATATGGCGCCATATTAAAATAAAATCCGAATATCATTCAATTGTAATCCACCAGCGACTCGAAGTTTGCTATGTATTTACATAGCCTTTGTTATTAACAGTTAAACCCTTTTTTTCGTCAAAAGCGATGTTTTTGGACGCCGCCGGTGGTGTAATGAAAAACATGATTGCCTCTCACTCCAGTAGGTCTGGCATCAATTCCAGTCAGCGCCTCTGAATCTCTGATCATGTCGCACAGTGATTCCAAGGCGGAAAAAAGTCGAAAGATCAACTTCCTCGTTTAACAATAAAAATATTTTTCTAATTTTGTACACTATTTGAAATTTCTTTTTCAAAAATTTTATGAAGATTGGATGAACATGGTACTCTCTACAATTTTTCAAAGTATGGGTCCTACATGGTCGTGGTTTTTTATTCTCATATAAAATGTATGGAGAATCGGAAATAAAAACTTCACCTAAGTTTTCAAATGTGAGCACACATGCGCACACACCCCACAGGTTTTTTTTACCATTCTGTGTGTGTATGTGGATCACGAAACTTCTAACTCAGATTCTTAAGCAACTACTGAACCGATTTGAATGAAACAACCGCCAAATTAAAGGTACTGTTGTCCTTTACTTTGCTCTTGAACTATTGGAATCAGATCACTGGTTTCGGAAATTCTCCCGCGAAGCGGCCAATTTTGGCCTAAGATCAAAACCCATGCGGCAACTCAAATTACATGAGAATTTAAAAATATGTCCAATGGTCATGATATCAAAAGTCCAGAACTACGTTGGCCTCATCCGGGTGGATCTTCCGGCTTCTCCCGGGAAAGTGGCCTGATTCAGATTTAGATCAAAACCCATCATGTGACATATCAAATAACATGAGAACTCAAAAATAAGTGCAATGGTGATGATATTAAGTTTCCAGAACCATAATGACCACATCCGAGTTCTTATTTCTAGTACTCCCATGAAAATGTTGAAAGGTTCAGATCTCACGAAAGGTGGATCAATTTAAAATTTATTTTCAAATAAATTTACATGTATTGTGAGAAGGAATTCACTGTAGTATCCAATTTGTGATTTTGACTGGTTACTGTATGGTTTTCCGGATCTTCCGGAATATGCGGAATAGCTGAAGAGTTGTGCATTACTTTCGTTCTAGAGTAACACGATTTTTACAAAGGAAAACTATAACTATTGCTTAGAAAATCGATTGCCAGGCATACTTAAAGAGAAACGATCCTTCGTATTTTAAAAGTGATAAATTTCAATTATTGTTGCCACTTCATACGTGATATTTATTTCACCATGCCTGCTGCGTCGTAGAAAGCTTGGGAAAGGATGAAGTTATGTTATTGTTTATCTTCCAGAAGTAGATAGTTAAAATGCAAAAAATATAATCTTAACTAACTGAGTCCAATAGTATATATCACTCGGTACTCCGGGCCTCGAATCAAAAGTCGATTTTCCAAGCGATCTGTATACCCTTCTTTTGGAAAAAGGGGTCGAAAGAATGAACAAACATATTGGATTAAATCGTTACAATCAATATAATGACATAACGTTATATCGTCTCAATTTCCTTAATTGAAATTTACATGAAAATTGTAGTCGACACCAAAATGATAAAACTGAACATTTCAATAACTGATTTATGTAAAAAGATTATTTTTTTTATAATCATACTAATTTTTAAAACTTTAACCCACTATTTTTCATATACTTTTATCATGAAAAATTGAAAATCGGTCCAATATTTCAAGGTCATAATATTTTCCAAATTTTGTTTTCTTGGACCACTTACTTTAAAAATGGAACACCCTAATGACAAAATGAAAATGTGGAGTTATGTATTTTTCTAAAAGGAAGAAACCTACTTAGTAACAAAAATATCTAAGATCCACTTCACCTTTTTGGTTTCAACTTGCTGAATTATAAAATTTTACCAATGTTTCGGAACTTCCGTAATACATTGTTCTCCTTGTTTTGCATTTGAAATTTGGTTTACAAATGGTTTTAAAAAAATCGTAATGCTTTAGGACGAGACTAATGAATTTACCATTTTATCGGATGTTTCGGATACTCCAGGAGGCTATAAAGAAGCCATATCTGTGTGGCCTAATATGACAATTTAGATAACATATTTGAAATCAGTAATCGCAAAATTACTAAGAAACACATAAAGGGTGATACGGTCAAAATTTGGTCAAGGGAAAACGCGTGTAAATCGGTGAAATCGTTTATTTAAAAAATCAAATTAAATTTCTTTTTCAAGTTCAATTAGTATAAAATTCAGGAAAAATATTCAGTTAGGCTTCCGCTTTTCCAAATCCGAATTGCCGGGCCTTACGCTTGACCCCTGCCATCAGATTTTGTACAGCCACCTTGTCCACCTTCTTCGCCGCAGAAAGCCAGTTTGCCTTGAACTGCTGCTCGTCCTTAGCAGTTTTTTTGGTCTTCTTTAGGTTCCGCTTGACAATAGCCCAGTATTTCTCAATTGGGCGGAGCTCTGGCGTGTTGGGAGGGTTCTTGTCCTTGGGAACCACCTGCACGTTGTTGGCGGCGTACCACTCCATGGCCTTTTTACCGTAATGGCAAGATGCCAAATCCGGCCAAAACAGTACGGAACAACCGTGTTTCTTCAGGAAAGGCAGCAGACGTTTATTCAAACACTCTTTCACGTAAATTTCTTGGTTGACAGTCCCGGAAGCTATGAAAATGCTGCTTTTCAAGCCACAGGTACAGATGGCTTGCCAAACCAGATATTTCTTTGCGAACTTTGACAGTTTCGTGTGCTTGAAAATATCTGCTACCTTTCCCCTTCCTTTTGCCGTATAAAACTCCTGTCCCGGAAGCTGCTTGTAGTCGGCTTTGACGTAGGTTTCGTCGTCCATTACCACGCAGTCAAACTTCGTCAGCATCGTCGTGTACAGCCTCCGGGATCGCGCTTTGGCCGTCGTATTTTGTTTATCATCGCGATTTGGAGTCACTACCTTCTTGTAAGTCGATAGTCCGGCTCGTTTTTTGGCTCGATGCACGGTTGTAGACGATACACCCAGCTTATTTGCGGCATCTCGGAGAGATAGGTTAGGGTTTCGCTTGAAACTACCGGCAACTCTCTTTGTCGTCTCAGCGGCTTCCGGTTTTCGATTTCCCCCGATCCAGACTTCCTGGCTGTCGACAAACGTTCCCCAAACACTTTAATTACATTTGTAACGGTTGATTTGGCAACTTTTAGCGATTTTGCCAACTTTGCGTGCGAGTAGCTCGGATTTTCGCGATGCGCGAGCAAAATTTTGATACGCTGCTCTTCTTGCTTGGACGGCATTTTGACAACTGAAGAGTGAATTCCAAAATCAAAATAGGAGCAACATTCTACACACACACACACCTTCAAAATGAGGGGTGTTCAGGTTTTTTAAATGCAAAATTGAAAGAAATACGTCAAGTTGATATTGACCAAATTTTGACCGTATCGCCCTTTAACGTAGCTATGGAAATTCCATTTTTAGACTTCCTTTTCCGCCTTTGGTATGGAATGGAATCACGGTGCTTCTTCCTTCTAATCTAATCTCACAAAAGCACTGCCAATGCTTGAAAGCATCCTGGAAAATGACAACTTCTTGATTATATCAGTTTTCTTGTCACCAGCCAGTCCAACTGCATAGCATGTGCCGTTTAGAGGAATAGTGTGTAGAGAAGAAACAGAGCGATCCCAGGAAGAGTGTGTGAAATCGCTCTACTACTTCGAATCAAGGAAGTAAGGAAGCGTGGACCTCCCGTACCAACCGCTTTCATAAAAAGTTAGATAATGTAATAATTTGTATTTTATCTTTGGGAGCAATGCGAGGCATGCTAGAATAAGAAGTTTATGCTCCTTTGGCCTGAGGGTGGACTTTTGGCATTTGAACTAAAAGTCTGGCAATAAGTTGCCATGGTTTCAAGCGCCTTATCGCCTTAGCATATATGGCACTCTTAAGATGGCCCAACAATCAATATGAAACTAGCGGTTTGAAATAGATTCACTGTTGTAGAACCCGTCGATGCGAAGCACACCTTGCAATAAACTCTTGCGCTTTTCGGTTCCTTTCCGAAACAAGTATCTTTGTTTTTGTTTTGATTCGCTATTTTATATTGACAGAATACTTGAGTGTGTGTTGGTGCTAGTTACGATATTAGGGGCGAATAATTAAGCTTGGGACCCTTTGTGCTAGTACTTTCTAAATAGTAGAAATATAATCAAGTTTTTCATGACTATCCAGCCGATGGGGATAGCGTCACTTTGCGTAGGTTTCAAAACAATCGAATTAATAGTTGGTGATGTCATTGTGTTCAACTGTCGTGGGTATATTTCAACACAGCAGCATGGAGCAGCACTGCCTGGTAGATCAGTGGACACAAATCTGATGGAGTTCACGACTCTTT